>VZTO01018245.1:4295-15131 GCA_013400615.1 Syrrhaptes paradoxus | reverse complement strand
GATTTAAACTCTGAGTAGAAGAATCTGAGGCATGAATTACATGTCCACTCCCCTCTACATGTTCAGATTAAAGCACAAATTGGACGCTGCTGTCAGAAGCCTGAGCTTCAAGTGTAGCTGTGCACCAACAATGGACCATAAATCTATATTGTTGAATTTTCTAAGCCTGTAACCTGTCATTCAGACATGTTCTTCTCTAACAACCTCATGGAGTGGATGTGTAAATCATAGTACTGTACACCAAGTATATTTACAAAACAGATCATGTGTTTTAAAAAAGTGCTGCAAATGCTGCTGGATCTATTTTCTTACTGCACTGCTAACAATGGACAAATCTTGTACCTCAAAGTTTTCACTTTGCTTGTAATCACTGAGTCATTCCTAGTAACATTTCTGGGAAGGCAGAATTATTGACCAAGCTGCAGTTGCATGTATAACTAAAAATGTCACCTTATGTGACTAAAGTGTAAGTAACCACAGAGTTATCAAGCCAGATGGTGAATTCAGCTACATGAAAATACTGTGCCTACAGGCTAAGTATTTTCATCACTATTATTATTTTTGAAACTGTGCTATGTCTGAGGTAGTAAAAGGATTCTAGTACAAGTCTAAGCAGTTTGATTAAGATAAGAGCAGTGTTCCTGTCTTATCTAAGCTGTGCTAGCAGATTCTTTGTACCTGTATAAAAAAAGCAAGACAGAACAGAGAAAATCTCACTAAATACTTAAACTATCATGACCAGAGCAGATTAAAAATGACAACGGAATCTGAAAACAGATCTGGGAGACGTGGCTGGCAAGGGGCAGTAATAAGGGGTCCTTGCCTATCCTCATGGTAAGGGCATACTTCAATGGACTAAGCTAGAATATGTACCTGCAGGTCCCAAAACATGGACTGGTCACCCGCGCTTTACACAGTTCAGGTGTTTGGAAGGGTCTTTAGGAGGTGAAATTGTGTAGTTAAATGCGAAAGATTTTTTAGTGAGGGTAAAATGATAAAGAATGTAATAATCTCTGGTACGCATATGAAATCCTCAATTCTGTTGTATCTGCTTCAGTCCTGAGCTCTTGCAGTACTTTTAGATGAAGGCAAGTGCTGTTGTCCCTATTTGACACAAAGAGGCAGGTAACTTGTGTATCTTTAACTCCAAAGTTGGTGCTCTTGTCATCTTTAGTCTTCAGGGAACAAATCATTTGCTAGAAAGTAAGGGCAAAGTTACTCTTTGATAGAGCAAAATGTAGTATGTGAATTAATGTGTTTTCTGCATAACACATTTGTTGTTAGTAATTTCCTCTCACTGAACTAACTTTTGTTTCCAAAGCAGTTATTTCCATGTGAAGATAACACATCCTTGATTTTTCATCTACTGGTAAGTATTGCAATATATGTCACTTCACATTTTCTATGCTTCTGTTATGTCCATTTGTACTTATATGCCAGGCTATGATAACAATGAAAAAAAACAACTAAAATATGATATAATATAGACCATATAAGATAAACCAAAAACCATTCAATTAAAAATCCCTCAGTCTAGTTTTGGCTCCTAATCCAGTGACTGACACTCTCCTCCCTGCCTACGATTCAAGGCAGGGCCTTTCCAACCTGGTTCTCATCACTGAACCCAAGCTTTTTTCCCCTGCTTAAATAGTTAGCAAAATTTCAGCACCTCGGGCTCGAATAAACCTTCCAAAGCCAAACACTGCGTGAAAACCTTCCATACAGACAGAAGCAAATTGATAACAATCAAATGTTAGGCACTGGTTTTTGTTTTTTTTTTTGGAGAGAGACCAAATGCTTTAATAATGGCAAATGAAGTTTAAGAAATCCATGTTTTCTTAGCAGGGATGCCTATGCAAAGACAGAATTTAGCTCAGAGCTTCAGGGTGCCAGGAAATCAGAAAAGAACAAACTGAAATGTCAGAAAGGCAGCAGGAGGAAGTGGGAGGCTGGGCTGGTAGGATGGTGTCTGTCAGGCTATGATGTATTTGTATTTACTTTTAAAATCTACTTTATCAAAGCAGGAGTAAAAACCAAATAGCTAGCTGGACTGTAGTTACTGGTATTTGACTATTCTACACCAGAATCTGCTTAGCAAGTGCTCATCTAAAGCTCCCTGGGCTCCCAACTGTAGAGTCCTGGCCAGCAGAGACTGATGTTGGACTGCTGAACAGTAAAGACTGCATCTGTCTGGGAATCCTGAAGTTACCAAATATCTGCACAAGGTACTTGTATATAATCACGTGTCTTAAGAGCATGTTTCCTGTGAGAAGCAGCAAAGAACTGGATTTACATGGGGAAAAAGAGAAGCTTAATGAGCCACAATATTTGCTATCTCCACCTAGATAAAAGTAATTTTAATAGAAGGCCCTGAACTCTAGTCCTTATGGTGGCTAACTTGCCTAGCTCTAGTTTCTAGGCTTCAGCTCTGAAGATGTCTCAGATTCCTAGCTAAGGCGTTGAGACTCACCTAAGGGCCACATGCCTCAGTGTATTTTGCCAATTTTTTCATGTCTTCTGTTTAAAGAGCACAGACCACACTTTATTTCACCTCCCAGTTCAGACCAGCCTGTGTGATAAATTCAAGGTCATCATGTTATTCCTCATTCAGCTGTCTTTATTATTAACTTCCTGAGGATGATCACTGAGTTATGACCCCCTGAGTACCTCTGAGACAATGTCAGTAGTATACATCTCTAAAAAAGGAGTATCTCCTAATTTAAATAAGTTGTTTCTGTTGCATCTTAACAGTGGAATAATAAATCCCATAGGGTTTAAGTGATGAAACAGCTTGATCCATAGCAAAAGTTAGAGATAGTTTTATGTAATCTGTTTCTAAAAAATAAATCCCGATTTCTGTAATCCATAAAATGATTCCATTTTTCCCAGGTAGTAATGACATCTGTCAGATGCATGTCCAAGTATGACAAAGCAGTAGCAATATGTTTGGCTTTTCCAAAAGCACGAAACAGTGAGGTGCACAAGAAAACTGCTCCTGATTCTCTACCCCCAGCCCTTGTTCAGCAGATTACAAATGTATTCAGCTCCTCAGCTAGATACAGTTTTTGTAATAATTCTTAAGGTTTAAGCAGCCAGAATTTGGAATCAAAGCCTTGATCTACTTGAAAAAACTCTTAGACTTATGTGGGGCTGTTCTTGGGAATAAGTATTTAGCATCAGGCCCTTAAGAAGCAAGGTACATTAATGGAGTAGAATAAGAGACTTATTCCTTTCAGAAGGTTTTTGTAAATACTAAGTGTATGTTCAGTCTATTTTTTTTCCCTAAATGTTTCAGATCAATAAAGGAAACAATTTAATTTGTTACTGTTTGTTGTTTGTTTCTATTTCCTGTACCTCAATTAGTAAATTAAGAAATTAAACTGATTTGTCTGGTTTCACTAATCAGTAGAAGGTACGGGCTGGCTCAGATTGACTTCTCAGAAACATACAAACACATGACCCATAAAAATATTTTTTTTGCAGAGAAGTGGCAGGTTGAAACCAGGAAATGCTATATTTTATCTGCTGAAATTAGTCAAGTTGTGATAACTATTAGGAGCTGTAGGCTTTAGACCTGACCTTACATTCAATCTGTTTTACTGTAACAGTTCTGAGCTCCAGTTCTGAACCAGGAACCTATTATACCAAAAAAGGGCCAGAAAGCTCTGGCTGCCTTCAGCAAATAGGAATAGCGTATGTTAGCATCCTGTAAGACAGAAAACTGACTGAAGCAGCCTAAAGCATGTGTGTCATTGAAAGCTGATGAGACTTGTCACTAAGTTGTACTAATAAGCTGTTAATTACTTCTTTGGTGTTGATTTAGGTCATCTTTACTGCATTACTGATACAAAGCGGTTGCAAAGAAATCCCTGCTTTCTCCTAACCTCTGCATGGGTCATCAGTGCAAGCAGTGAATCAACACAGGAGCACATTTAACTTCACTGGACAGCATCCTTTCCAAGGCGCTTGTTTCAAGATGCAGCATCTATCTTTCCCGTCCTCAGCACAACGCCACCTTTCTCCATGATACTGACTGCTCATAGTTGGTGCACAAACTTGTCTTAGTGACAAAGTTAAAAATTATGAAATGCCAAGCAATTCAAAATGGATGTAACAGGTAATTTTCAGCCCACTGCATTTGTAGTTCGGGACATAGCTATAACACTCATTAACTTTTCTAAATAAGGGACCCTATTTCAAAAGGTGTGTGGGAAGCTATGCACAAATGCAGTCAGTAGGAATTTGTATGCTAACCTCCCACATTGCATTAAAATGTCCTGCACCACAGGAGGTGGTATGTAGGAGTGGGTGGGCAAACTTCAGAACAGAGAAAGGTACTGAATCACTTGAAAAATTCTCCTTGCTCTTTATTTATGTGTTCAATTACTTGTTCCAGTTTTTACCTCCTAAGCACTCTTACTTTACAGGGTTATTTCGAGGCTGAATAGAAGTGCTACATTCTTGATGCAAACCTGTCTTTACTCCCACTTCCTCTTCTCTTTAAATTTAACAAGCAAAATTGTACTGAAAGATGAGCCAACTGCCAAAGCAAGTTCCAAACCTAGCGAGTAGTTGTCAGTTACTATCCAGGATTCAGAAAGGTGTACAATTCTGCTACAGATGAATTTAAAGACATTCATATTTATGGTAGACCAACAAGTACTGTTGTGCTACAGATCATATAAAGCAGGAGACATTAGTAGGAGCATGAAGGGCTGGATCAGAGGGCTGGAGCACCTCTCCTATGAGGAAAGGTTGAGGGAACTGGGCTTGTTTACCTTGGAGAAGAGAAGGCTCCAGGGAGACCTCATTGCGGCCTTCCAGTGCTTGAAGGGAGCCTATAAACAGGAAGGGGAGCGACTGTTTACGAGGGTGGATAGTGATAGGACAAGGGGGAATGGTTTTAAATTAAGACAGGTGAGGTTTAGGTTAGAGATTAGGAGAAAGTTTTTCACCCAAAGGGTGGTGGGACACTGGAACAGGTTGCCCAGGGAGGTTGTGGATGCCCCATCCCTGGAGGCATTCAAGGCCAGGCTGGATGCGGCTCTGAGCAGCCTGGTCTAGTGATTGGTGGCCCTGCATATGGTGGGGGGGTTGAAACTAGATGAACACTATGGTCCTTTTCAACCCAGGCCCTTCTATGATTCTATGAAGGGCTTATCTCTGTGAAAGATAAGCAAAAATGAGAAGGTAAGGGCCAATGCAGAAAATGTAATTAAAGGTGGAAAAAAGGACATGGGTTTTTTAATGTTAAAAGCAGCTGTAACAACTGGAGTTGGAGAATCTCTAGTTCTGATGAAGAGGGTTGAAACAAAAGCGCTATAGCAAGGGTGAGTCTTGAGGTGGTGACAATGACTTAAATTTTATCAGGGAGCTTTTCCTATGTATAAGGGCAAGGATGCAGTGCAGAGCTTTGAAAATCACACCCTTCTCTTAGAAAAGCAGTAACAAATTATCATCTAATGTAAGAAAAAGACTGCTTCATACAAGCAGCATTATTACAGCCCCCTTTGCCTACTTGTTCCTACTAATTGCTATTCATATTCATTTATAGTGTAATTTATATATCACATATATAGAAAATATTGTAATATAAGCTTTCAGTGCATAAGGCAAGAAATGCAAGTTTCCTTTCTAGTTCATACAGGTGTTAGAATTGCCCAAGAGTTGGCAAGTGAATCGTTTATTGGTTAAAAAGATGTTCTAACAAACTAGCAGGGCTTGGATCCTAACACTGCACAGCTATAAAAGGGGAAGATGGCTGTGTGTCTACATGATCCTAGTGCTGCAAAAGCATTGAGGCTGGCTGTCTGGACAACTTATGCCCTTGACCAATGACTGCATTTTTAAGCAGGCACGACTGATTCCAAATTTGTGTTTATGCTTTTCGCTTTTACACAAAATTCAAACCCGGGGTTACTATATTTAAAAGTCTCATTAGCTTTATTGTCAGTTCTGCTCACTGAGTTGGACTTGCACTGAAATAATAGGCCAAGTACAGAAGACAGACAGCATGTCTTATGATTTGTTATGGAATTCTCTATTTCTGGTAATCTGTAAAACTTCTGCCTGAAAGAACTACATTTATGCCAGGGACTTACTAGACCATGCTTTAAAATTAGCTTGTGGATCTCCAGCATGGCAGGGTTTCATTATAGATGTTCTCAAAAGTAGTAATTACCCTCTTAATAAGTCCTTAATTATATTGTTTATATTTATAATCAGATTTACCGGAGAGACTCAATTAGTTCCAGTACAGTTGGGTGGATGTATGCTGGCTGAAGCAGTCAGTTGATTCGAATGTCCCGTCAGACACAACTGCCTTTTGATAAACATCACTGACCACCAAGAACTGGCATCTTGAAATCTGCAAAGCTAATGAGAATACTGCCGCTTTTCATATTCCACTTTAAAAATGGTGATTCTTTACTAGAGGAAAGGTTTGGAGGTTTTGGGGCAGTTGACTTTTTTTTTTTTCTTTAAAAATCAATTTGTCCCTCAATTGCATTGCTGCTGAGCTCAATGGTATTTTTGGTTAGTTGGATTTTGGGGAAAGATCGTGTCTTTACTAGACGTTAACAGAGGCCTCAAGGCTGGCTGATGATCAAATTCTTCCCTTCATTTTAAGATAAAAAAATAATTTGCTCTGAAAAAAAATTTAAAACTGCTGCCCCTACCCCACCCCAGTAACTAGTAAATGACTAGTAAAGCACCTGTGACTGACCTGAGCAAACACACCTGGATCTCTCTCTGAACTCAGATCCAAATTCAAAACATCACATGAAACAGACTTCAATCAGATACAGGCTAGGCTCACCTTCAGAAAATTTGTATTCCTGAGTAATAACATTACTATACAAATATTAGGTAAGTGAAGAAATTAATTTTTAATTACAGCAGGTTCCTGCAAAAAGCTTTGCATCTGGGAGATGTCAGTTCTTCATACCCTGCACTTAACTGTCCGTTAAGCAAATATTTTTGGAATGTCTGCTTAAAACATGGGAAACTACTGAGACAAAAAACATTTATGAAAATTTCAAATAGGAAGGAGGGAATTCTCCTTTCTTTTACAAAGCCACAGAAACTTCCAAATCAGTAGTGGTTTATACATTGAAAGTAGAAAATATAATTTGTAAAAAAATCAATTAAATGATAATATTTTGGTATGAAAGTAAATTTCTGTCACTGAGAGACATCACAAAATTTTTAGTCATTATTAGTGCACTGTGGTAAGGTTCTTTTGACGTATAGGATTATATTATTTTTGCAGTAAAATTCGTTAAAAGTATGCACTAGAGTAAGCCTAGAATATCATTAGTTTCTATAGTAATTGTGCAGTGTACATAATCTGACGTTGACTTGGTTTGCTGTTTGTAATCACTGTGTACATTAGGTGTACATTAGCCCAGACCAAAAATTCTTTTCCTTTGGTAGATAATGAAATTACTGTATACCGTATGCTTACACTACACCAACCTGTGGAAATTGCCCTGAGTTCCACATCTAAGCACAGTCCTTTTTTATTAATGTCCTCTTTGAACACAAAAAACCCTCCTTACAAACTTCATTTGTCTTAGATCAGCTCTGACAGCAAGCTTATGGTAACTAATATCATTACAGACTTTGCACTTCATGGTTTACAAAGCAATCCCTCAAAACACATGTGGAAAATTGATCTTTAACCCATCTGTCAAAGATTTATGACACAAAGCAAGGTTAGCACAAATACAGCTCTGGTGAGAACTGAAAATCTGCCTAGCCTCTTGCTGGGGCATGCACTGTAGTCATAGAAGCAGACATTTTATTTGTGGGTGCTCTTTGTACAATGATACCACATGGGAAGCAGGCGTGTGGTAGGATTCATGGGTATGCAATGGAAGAATTCTATACCATGTGGCAAATGAGTAGTCACAAAATCAAAAAATAATACAGCAAGGAAAGGGAAAAATAACAAGCATATCATCTCATTAGCAGAGCAAACCATGGAGCGTGTATTTCTGACACTGAAAAGAGTCAAGCTGCTTTGCACAGAATCAAGCAAATCTATTTTGCAGAAATGCCAACAAAGCAAAATCATGCACTGAAATCCAATTTATTTACAGTAGACTATGGGAGGGAAAAAGGATTGTGATATTCAGACACCAAAAGTAATCCATTTTTTTTCCTTAACATAGACCTTCAAGGACAGTTTTCAAGAAAGAATACACTCAAATGCTTAATGAGTATATACATCAATTTTCAGGGACCAGACACTGCTGAGGGCTAGTGTCCAACACTTCTTGCCTTTCTAGACATGTCCATCAACCCTGGCAGGGTGAAAAAAAAGTATATGTCTTGTTCACATGATAGTAACTTCCATTTTTTTGCTACAATAGACAGAAGAAACTGTTCCCTGGATACAGACTTGCACATAGACAGTTAACACAGCTTAGATACATGATTTTTTTTTTTACTTTAACACCAAACATCATTACTGTAAAGCCAACTTTACTGCCTTTTCACATCAGTTATAGAAAGAATTCTATTAAAACTGTTAATGAAAGAGTATTTAAGCTTCCAGTGTTTAATAGGAGCATCAATAAACCCACAACCTGTAAAACACTGGGTTTTTTATAAACACACTGTAGACAAGTTTGAAGCTTGCCAGAGTGAACTTGCAAACGATGAAGGTATTTGAAGAAAAAAATAACGGTTCATTACTCTCAGATTTTTAAGGGAAAAGTATAGCGGACACATGCTTTAAAAAAATGAAATGTGTATCACAGATCTTAGACTTCACATGTGTCAGACAGGTGAAGCAGCATGTTAATATTCCAAATATTCCATAGTCTCCATTGCTATAGCAACACATGCTTGTCAGATCAGGGCTGAGCTGATGCAGGCACCTCCCTGCAGAAACAATCTGCTTAACTGCTAAATATGCACCTCTAGAATTCAGTAGGATTTTAATCGGATTTCTTTTAGAAAGGTAATATTGTTATACAAGGTATATATCTGAAGATAACCTATGTAATCTGATTCTGTGCAGCTTGCTCTTTACTAAACCAAAGTTCTGAGGTATTTAATGCAGCCAGACATGGAAATAGACGATGCAGACTACAAGTTTTTCATATAGGGAAGTGTAAATGAAAAAAATTAATTTTGATGCCTAGTCAGTATTTATATAATAATACACAAACACTGGATGTCATCCTGTTCCCTTTGAAGTCAACAGAGACCCCTCCCACCTTTTTTTCATCAGACACGAAAGTTTGCTCAGTTTTGACCTACAGTCAGCCATAGGACACTCAGGTAGCGTTACCATCATACACAGCTGGATTGAGTGAGGGAGGGGGGCAGAGTTAAGTGACTTGTGCAAGTTTACAAAAAACGCTGGCATGAGAAATACAGTTTTGCAGCTTTAGATCAGTTATTATTACATTATTATTATTTTAAAATGTTACCATTTATATTTTCATCATTACTTAATTAAAAGGAAAAAAAGCAATACAAAAAACTCAGTTAATGCTCCACACTTTACCTGGTTCTGGGAATTCATCGCACAGACTACTAAGCCTGGTTTCCACTGCGATATGCTGTAGTTTAGAACCTTGGTATATTTTTAATCAATCAAATGCTGCTACATTAAAAAATGTATGCAGATTGAAACGTTAATGTTCCTAGAAACCAAGGATTGGAAAATGCTGAAGTGTAACCACAAGTTATATTCAATACTGCATTATTCATACTTTTTGATTTTACCTTTTTCTACCAAAGTTGGATGCACTCCCTTAGTGCAGGGTAATTAAAGAAATTTCTATGGAAATGTTGCCTCAGATATACAACTGTATCTTGAAGAATTGCTAGAATCAACTTACATATACTTGTTTATTCTGTATTGGTAGAGCAAATTATTCAAAGGATCAGGTAATTTTTTTCTAATAGTTTATGTAATAAAAGAATATTTTTTTATTTGCTTCATGCAGTTAGAAAGAGAGTTCAGACTTCTTTGGTAAAAAAAAAATCTCTTGTAGCGTTTTTTTCTGAGCCACTAGTACACATTTCTTAAGAGGCTCTATAAGACATATTGCATAGAGAATGGAAACCAGCAGGTAACTTAGTAACTCACAGGGTCTGGTAGGTTCTTTTAACCTTCTATTAAGTAGAACAGCTTGCTTTATATGTAATTTAATCATTATTGTAAGATTCATTATGTGCTTGGACTTTGAATGACTTAAAAAAATTGCCAATGTTTATTCATATCAGGTGGTTTACAGAATCTCCTACATATTCATTGTGCAGGGCAATGTTAAATCAAAGAAGATTCTAATGAGATGAGGGTAATTCCCCACATTCACTGTTTTCTCTATCACACTTCAATAGAATCTGCCAGCCAGATCTTTCTCCTTTTAAATAAGGAACTAGACAGAAACAGAATTCAACTAACTATGCTTTTTAATCTAAATTAACTTTAAAAAAATCTAGGCTAATATTTAGAATAGTAGTTCCTTGAATATTTCCATTTGTGACCCAGCTGCAGTAACTAAAAATCTGTTGGATTTATGAATCTAAAAGTAAGTTCACTGTATTCCTTCAACTTGGAAATAAGCCATTAAAGGAGTCTCATATAATAGTTAACAATTACATATTTTTTAGAAATGTTGATAAATTACCTTGGTGTGTTGCAAAACTTTTTCAATCAGTTCCTCTTCCTTGATTCATGTTTCTGATACATTCTACCTCATGTTTTCTCTTTGTCAATGACTAAAAAAAGTGAATTCATATATACAGTTAAAAAAACCCAAACCCACCACCATACAGTTCTCTCAATCAAGTAATTATTCTTTCTAGAACACA
>VZTO01018243.1:0-16936 GCA_013400615.1 Syrrhaptes paradoxus | reverse complement strand
CCTGCCGTTACCGCTGGGGTCAGGTTCACTTTACCCACTCGCATATTTATCTGTACTGCACTGCAAAATGGGTTCTGAGTTCAGTGCCAGAGAGATGCAGGCTGACTGCTGAATGTCGGCTTCTTGTGGGGAGAGGCTCAGGTACCCTCCTGCAGTTAGAAATGAAATCTTCCAAATGTTCAAACTACCATTAAATAGAACAATCAGGGCAGTGGATGAGCTGGTGCCACAATTAGCACTTCCGAGAACAGTGTCACAGCCCAAGCATGGCAGGAGAGACCAGCAACAGCGTGGTTAAATGTTTGTGTAGAGCTTTCCAGCACCGCCCAGGCACTATATCTGATGAAACAAAACCAGTCAGTTATCAAAGATAGACTGAAAGGAATTTGGTGAGTGATGGGGGTTTTTAATTAAGATATAATGCCACTGGAATAAGAATGTCATCGTTGAACAGTAGTCTCCTCCTGACACAAGTGCCAATGCTTATAGACCATTATACCATGACAGACCAGGTTACAAAGACTTTATTTCAGCTATACCAGATGATTAATTATGCAGATGCAGTCCTTCTGCCAGACAATTATTGATGCTTTGGTGACAGTTGCGCACTGTAGCGCTCCGTCCTGGCTGAGGGTGGACGCGGCCGTGTCAGACAGCTGGAGAACTGCACAGCCGTAGGAGTACGGGATTATTTTTATAGCTCTTCTCCGACAGCCACAGGGCCGGCTGTGTTTCAGACTAGCGCATGTCTGGTGGGCTGACAGGATGGCAGGCAAGTGGAGGCTGTGGCTGCCAGCTTGCATTGCTGGAGCCTCACACCTTGGGGATTTAAAGCCAAAACATAATTCTGTGCAAAGCCTCTGCTTGCAGACACTTTTTAAACAGAGGGAAAGAAAAAGTACAGGCACTTACTTCTTCCCACTCGTACAGAGTCCAGCAGTCTTTGTTGGTGGTTTTTTTGTCCTGGAGTTTAATGGTTTGTTTATCCAGCAGTTCAGTTTTCAGAAGTTTTTGTTCATATTAGAAATAAATTACGTGGTGAACACGTATCATTGTGCATTTTGATTCAGAATTAAGACTAAAGGGAAAACATAATGAAATAAACACAGTATCTCTCTGCAGGCTCACTGTTACACTACTGTTCTTTACATGAATCAGTAACATCTGTAATTTCCACCATAGTACCATGTAATGGTAATTGCAGGCTGACTTCATTTAACATCAACAGGAGTGCAATAAAAAACCAATCAAATTAAGCTATATGTTTTCTTTATGACTGGAGTAGCTAAATTATTTTCTTTTCGTTATTGCTGTAGATCAAGTGAGGAACAGCTACCAGCTCTGTAATAATGGTACTTTGAGAGTGATGTATGCCAATGGCATGAGCATTAGCTTTCACAGCGAGCCTCATGTCCTGGCTGGGACTGTGACTCCCACCATAGGACGATGTAATATTTCCCTCCCAATGGAAAATGGTTTAAACTCAATTGAATGGCGTCTGAGGAAGGAACAGATTAAAGGCAAAGTGACTGTGTTTGGAAGAAAGCTCAGGGTAAGTAGAATCTGTCATCACAATAACGATCTCTTGTTCTGTGGGCAGAAAAATCATTTTCCATTTGTGAAGGATGTCTCTCCTATTTTTACTTGTTAAAAATGTACAACTCTGGGACTGTCTTAGGTATGATCATCTTTTCTTTATTTGAGAGGTTAGTTAACTGCATGGGATCATCTGCTGCAATCAGCTATAGAAGCTTCATTACTAAAAGTACTCCATAAGAAGTTGGTAAAAATACCCAGAATATTGCTGCAAGACACTCTGCTTCTGAAAATGGGGGGGAGAAAAAAAATCTGACCACTCACCATTTGTAAAAATGCTATGGCACGCTTACCACAGTTAGTCCTGAGGAGCAAACACAATTACAGCTTGAGCAGTTCCGTTCTGCTTCTGTAAAATCCCCCTACAGATCCACTGAGACAGGCATATCGTGTTTATTCCCTTTCCCAACTGGCATGATTGGAAAATAATTGCCATAATTACCAAGTCTAAGTGTAGGATAAGAAAGACATTCAGGTCATGTAATCCATCCCCTGCCAAATTAAAGATCTGCTGCAGCTGGATTAATCCCATTCTGTTCATAGCTGGCCTGGTTTTCACCCCTTACGTATCTAAACTTTCCCTGGCTGCTTCAGTATGTACAGGTTTGGAAGAGCTTTGAGATACTGGGCAGAAAACAAATGCAGTGCTGATCAAGTCCTGGTTCTTTTAATAACTCAACATCATTGGACATGAGATGCGGTTCTGTGTGTTCAAGATGATATAGTAAATGCAATATATGTAATTAATTATGTAGTGTTTACAAAAATAAGACTCGGATGTTACATTTTGGTATTTTCCTATTGCTTAACATCTAACTTACAATGTTGATTTAACAAGTCTCTCCTTATTCTCACAAATGCTCAGAATGCAGCTGTTGGGGTGAGGGGGAAGGTTAGACCAAAAGAAGGAATGAGATTACCAACTAATCCTTAATGACTAAATTTCATGGCTGTGTAATTGATTTTTGATGTGTTGACCTGCAGAAGTTGGTTATAAGTAGAAAATAGATCAGCTCTGCATTTTGACTAGGTGTTTGAAATAAAAATAAATAGGACCCTGAAATGAAATTGCTGTAATCCCAACTCTCAAAGCTAAAAATTTAATAGAGGTACTTGTGGTAATTAGCGGAAGTTAAACACATCTTAGAGCTGAAACCTTGCCTGAGATGGGTTTTCTTGCATCATGTTTATGCAAATCAAAACACTGCTTTATCTAGCAACACCTCAACATTTAATTGTCTGGTGTTAGTTCCTGTAACAATAATCACATATCCATTTAGCTCTTTTAAATGAAAATCACTATGAGATTATAACAGGTTGAGTGGACTGAAAATGAAATTTGAAAATGAGGGAGAAAGCATAGAATTTATTTGCATCTCATTTATTGTAATTCATCTTTATCAATTGTTCAGTGAATGAAATAGAGCAAGTGTGTAGGAACGCTGGGGAGCAGGTGGCGGGCAGGGTGGGCTGTGGCAGCTGGGACAGCTGTGGCACGTGGCACTCGGACCAGGGAAACTGCTGCTAACACCCTGCCGGGACAACCAGTGAGAGAGCGTGCAGAGCCAGAATCAAGTATTACTGAAAGGGATTATTATATGGGATACGCCTCCTACGAGTGCTTCTGGGAGCCCATACTCCTTTCCTTTAATACTAAAAGGGGCCTTATAAGAAAGATGGGTGCAGAGTTTTAGTTAGAGTTTAGATTCTCCAGGTACTGCCGCTACCTGTGCCCCACAGCTCTGCCCATCCGTGCTGCAGGCACATCGCAGCGGTACGTGTTGGCCTTGCAAACATGCCGGGCAGACCTCGTTAAGCCAAGAAAGGAAGACCTGCACTTCACCTTTATATTATCCCACTTTCCATCTGCTACTATTTTATGCACCACACATTCAGTGTCTTGCAGCAGTATCAGATAAAGTCTTGATAAGATTCCCTCTGAAGCGTTTTTGTTACCGTGCAGCATCACGTGAGTGATTTTTGTTGCAAGACCTTTACCCGAGGCACAAAGGGCTCGTCCCTATGGCCACTTGTTCAGCGGCCACCAAGGGAAATCTGATGTGCGTGCAGGTAGTGGAACAACAGAGGAAGGGCTTGTTAGATAATCCTCAGCCATGGTACTTGCAGTAGTGTCATTAGTGTTCCAAGGAAGAGTGGGAGTTAGTCATTCTGTTTGTAATTAATATGACACTGCAATTACACTCTCTGGTTTTACTTATTTTGCAAATAATAATGAAGTTACTGAATTATCCAAGCAGGTGCTTCTTTATTCTCCAAGTGATGTTTGTGTGTGTGCATAGCTCTTGTCTGTGTAATCATTAAAAAACCCCTAACCCTTCAGTTTTCTGTTACAAAAATCTAATAACCTTTATAACGTTTTGGAGAAAAGGGAGGATACCTGGAGTTACGGTTACAGTTACTGAATGGAAAGAAGAAACCCCAGAAATCCCAACTGCTTTATGAAGCTTCAGAAATAAAATTTTAAAAAAAAATTAAAGAGCTAAAATTCAGTTTGTAATCTTTCTGAAATACCTTTTTTTCCAGTCATACACTAAGCCTTTCATGTTACAGATAATTTTTTTTGAGAAGTGAAAGCTCTCTACTGCTTCTCCAAGGGCTCTGTGAAGGAAAGGGTTTTGATATGTCTCCCTCTCATCAGGATTGATCCTCCCCTTACAAAACTAGAGTAATCAGTTGAGAAAGTAGTGATACTGAGTTTGGCTTCCCTGGCTTTGTTACTGTTACAATGGGAGAGCAGAATATGATTTATTTTGCCAAGGTGTTTTAAAAAAAATACCCTATCTTTTCTGTGAATCACAGAAATTGTTGCTTTGATAACCTTTGGGAAAACCTACAGAAAAGAGCTTTTTCTAATAATTGCCCACTGAGGAAATACAAACTGTTGAAGAGCTAAATTTTATTAATGGAAAAAATGAGGATAACGAGCGATAATTTGAAATAATTATTTCTTTACAAACACAAAATTGCATTAATTTTAAATTTGCTATCTGTATAACTGAGTAGTTGGTTGGGATGGGAATTGGGTTTGCCCCTGCCACTGAAAATATCTCAGAATAACTTTTATGTCCTTGAGAAAGGCTCTGGGTTAATTTACATATTGTTTGATGTGCAGTTTAATTTTGGATAAGAGAAAATGTTGCTTAATCAAAGCTACTGTAGAATATAAGCTGAAGAACAAATTCCCAGAAACTGATGAATACTTTATAAGTAGTCATTGCTCTCAAATTATATCTAATTTAAAGACTTCTACTTTATTAATGATGCATCTACAATTAAATTACTTAAGAAGCTTTATCAGATTACAGCATTAGCCTGAATTCTGTGGCTTAGCCTCCGGTGAATATATTTATGTATCTCTCAGTATAGCACTCTCAGTAGAAGCCTCTCCATTTGGCATTCTTGTGCTTTTTTGTTTCTATTTTGCTCTTTTATTAAAAAAAAAATAAATCTGGAACTGAAACACTCCATGCTGTACTGAAAATTGTAACTGAAAAAAAAAATGGAGGAAAAAAAACCTTTAACTTAATTATTTAGCACTTTTCTTTCCTTGAAACTAGAAGTCCATCTTTCCCAGCCTGTATGATCAGGATTTTTAATCAGAGGAAATGAAACCCATCCCAAGTGATGGGGTTGCTGAGGGATCTGTTGAATATTTGGAAAGTAAATGAAGAGAACATGAAATGAATTAATTCATAAGCAAGTTGTTGTAGCTACAGAACCTAAGTGGCTAAACCTCAATGAGCACACAAAATTACAATTTCTTCTATTGTTTTTGGAGTCATTGTAGGGAAAAAGGCTAAGAACTACTGATGGCAAAAGTATAAAGATTACTTCCATGCAAAATAATTTGTTCCTCTGCCAAGGACTAATGCTCTGCACTTCAAGACTTTGGTCTGCCGTATGTCTGTCCATTCGGAAAAGGGAAGCCTTTCTCTCTGTAGATTACAGCTGCCATGTTGCAGGGAGAGGGGAAATATCCCAGTAAAACCCTCAGAGTTACATATCTGAATGTACCAAGAAGTAGAAAGCAAAAGCCAGTGAATAGGAAGACATCCTACACTTTTCAAAAATGTGGAGAAACTGAGTTCCTCTTTGTGCATGCTGTTTCCATGCTGACAGTCCCTAGAGGCACAGTGCGCACTGCTTGCTGAACGCAGCCTTCTTTCATTCGACAGGTGCATGGAAGGAATTTACTGTCCATTGATTACGACCGGAACATACGCACAGAGAAAATCTATGATGATCACCGAAAATTTACACTGAGGATAATTTATGATCAACTAGGACGACCTTTCCTTTGGCTGCCCAGCAGCGGGCTGGCTGCTGTCAACGTGTCGTATTTCTTCAACGGGCGCCTGGCCGGGCTGCAGCGCGGTGCCATGAGTGAGAGAACAGATATCGATAAGCAAGGCAGGATCATATCGCGCATGTTTGCGGATGGGAAAGTTTGGAGCTACACCTACCTAGAAAAAGTAGGTGATGTTGTTTTACCTTCTGAGCTACAAAGAGACAAAGTACCGTTCAGCTTCATTTTAAGCTCTGTACATAACATACACACGTTATCTAAAATGTTATGTATTCCAACTGTTAAGAATCCTTTGTGTCTGGTCTCAAAATTCCTTATTTTTCAATTAGCCAACTGAATTTCATTAATTTTTAATGGGGAGTACTTTGTTTATGGTTTGTGTCTTTTGATGTTTTCCTGAAAGGGATTTGGCCACCATATAATGGCATAAACTAACACAATGAATTGTGCTTAATTAAGACCAAAAATGCATGACTAAACCTGACAAAAGGTTCAAGTAGAAACAGGTAATTAATCTCTAATCATTATTTATTAAATGAAAATATGGTAATGCATTTTTACTTAGCATAATTAAGACTCTTCAATCATGAAAGTGCCTTAAATACTTCCAAATTGCTTATTATTTTCCCTTTCCCTTCTTTGACTCTGTTGTTTAAGCAAACCAGAGCTGATGTTCTCTGCTTAGTTTCTCGCGTTTCACAGTACTAGCTGTGAATTACAACTGCTAGCAGAAAGACAAGTCATTTATCTAACTCCTCTGCATCCCTCAGAAAAAAAAAAAAATCATGCCTCTTCAGTAAATTTTTTATTTTCTTTAATACCCTTTCAGAGGTCACATGCTGAAAGATAGTAACTGTGTATTAATTTTATTCCCTCTAGTCAATGGTACTACTGCTTCAGAGTCAACGACAGTACATTTTCGAGTACGATTCTTCAGACCAGCTTCACGCGGTTACTATGCCTAGCGTTGCTCGGCACAGCATGTCAACCCACACCTCCATTGGCTACATTAGAAATATTTATAATCCTCCTGAGAGCAATGCATCAGTGATTTTTGATTACAGTGATGATGGAAGGATTTTGAAAACATCGTTTCTAGGTACAGGCCGACAAGTCTTCTACAAGTATGGAAAGTTATCTAAATTATCTGAAATTGTTTATGACAGCACTGCAGTTACTTTTGGATATGATGAAACTACAGGTGTCCTGAAAATGGTGAGTTTGCAAAGTGGAGGATTTTCTTGTACAATCCGCTATCGTAAAATTGGTCCTCTCGTTGACAAACAAATCTACAGATTCTCTGAAGAAGGTATGGTCAATGCAAGGTTCGATTATACGTATCATGATAATAGCTTTCGAATTGCAAGCATCAAACCCATAATAAGTGAGACGCCTCTTCCAGTTGATCTTTACCGTTATGATGAGATTTCTGGCAAAGTAGAGCATTTTGGCAAATTTGGAGTTATTTATTATGATATAAACCAAATCATTACTACAGCAGTTATGACACTGAGTAAGCACTTTGATACCCACGGACGCATTAAAGAAGTTCAGTATGAAATGTTCCGCTCCCTGATGTACTGGATGACTGTGCAATACGACAGTATGGGAAGGGTAACGAAAAGAGAACTAAAACTTGGCCCCTATGCCAACACAACGAAGTATACCTATGATTACGATGGAGATGGGCAGCTGCAAAGCGTAGCAGTAAATGATAGACCAACCTGGCGTTACAGTTACGATTTGAATGGAAACCTTCATCTCCTGAATCCTGGAAACAGTGTCCGATTGATGCCTCTGCGCTACGACCTCAGAGACAGGATTACGCGCTTGGGTGACGTACCATACAAAATCGATGATGATGGATTCCTGTCTCAGCGAGGCTCAGATATGTTTGAGTACAACTCCAAAGGACTCTTAACGAGAGCTTACAACAAAGCCAATGGGTGGAGTGTTCAGTACCGTTACGATGGACTGGGCCGAAGGGCTTCCTGTAAGACTAACCTGGGGCATCATCTACAGTACTTCTATGCTGATCTTCACAATCCAACAAGGGTAACTCATGTCTACAATCATTCCAATTCCGAAATTACCTCTTTGTACTACGATCTGCAAGGCCACCTCTTTGCAATGGAGAGTAGCAGCGGGGAAGAATATTATGTGGCCTCTGATAACACAGGGACGCCATTAGCTGTGTTCAGCATCAATGGCCTCATGATCAAACAGCTTCAGTACACAGCCTACGGGGAGATTTATTATGACTCGAACCCGGATTTCCAGCTGGTTATTGGGTTCCATGGAGGGCTGTATGATCCTTTAACCAAACTCGTCCATTTTACCCAAAGGGACTATGATGTCCTGGCTGGGCGCTGGACATCTCCTGATTACACAATGTGGAAAAACATTGGGAAAGAACCTGCTCCTTTCAATCTGTACATGTTCAAGAGTAACAACCCTCTCAGCAATGAACTGGATCTAAAGAATTATGTAACAGGTGAGACTTCATTACATTTTTTTTATAAAAAACACTACAGTTTGGAAGTTAATTTGGGAAAGAAATCAGACTTCACCTTCCTAGCCATTTGCTGAATCCTCCCATTAAGGCTGGGCCATGTTCCTTTTTTGCTATGAAAAGGGCTGGCTAGTCCTGGTTCTTTGATACTGCTTCTCCCCAGATGAAGGGCACTAAATGAGAAGCCACAAAGAATCATGGGGGGGTGGAAAGGGGAATTGCCTAAACATTCAATTTCAGCACAGCCACCGTGCTCTTCCTACTGTATGAAGATGTGTTCATTCTAATTTTATACAAAGAACAGCAAAGTCACCTACAAGAATCCCTGGCAGGTTAGTTGCAGAATTGGGAACCAGAACTGCTCAGCATCTCTTCCCTTCAGGGCCACTTTCAAAATTAACTGCTGACTGAGCCATGGGCACATTATAAATTAGCACCAAGAATGGATTTAATTAAACCTCTTTTTCCCATTTAACTTTTAATATGCAAACAGTCTTTAGTCTTTAAAACAAAAATCTTGATGTTTTTCAAAAATATTTTCTCCTGAAAGACTAAGAAATTCCATGGAATGTGTAGAGCTGAGAAGGAGAAACAAAAAAGTAATTTTGATCATGTACGTTAGAATTGGGCAAAACTTGTAACCTCTTAATTAGTAATAATTTTTCACTTTGTAAGATCATACAGTACTTGAACTAGCTGCTGGCAGTTTTTAAAAAGAAAGGTAATTAATATGGCTTCAGGAAAGGCTTTTTTCAGTATTGAATATGCAGTACACAATAATTAGAGCAGTGATATCATTTTTTAAAAGGTGCTATCTTAATTTTAGTAGTAATTTGAATTTAAAGAAAAGTGTGCATTTCCTTCAAAGAAAATCCTAGTAAGTTTCATTAGTATGTTGGGATCTAATCGTAAGTGTAACACACCAGAGCTTCTACTGTAGCTACTTTGCAATTTGAAGATAATGCGATTTATATGATAGTTTGAAAATATCAGTGCCAAAAATTACCTTGGGATGAAATTCTGTTGTCCTAAATTCAACAACATTCCTACTTTCATCCACCAGTGTTTTAGATTTTCAGTGTCACCCTATGATTTTTGCTACATTCTGAAATTGCATCCATTTAATTTATGTATCCACTGGGTGAAACCTAGGAAGATATACTGCATTTTGATATAACACACATCTTTTGCTGTATGGACTGAACAGATTCTCTTGCACAAGAAGTAGTCACAGTGGCACCTTGGTTGTCATAGTTAAAAAAAAAAAAAACACAGAAAACAACAACAAAAAACCTCTCCACCCCAATCCGTTCTTACTGTTATACCCCTGACACTGCTTTACTCATAGGTTTTGCTGAAAAGGAATTCCTGTAGCACTTCTATAGCAAGCACACTGCTGCAAGGCACATTAGCTAAGAAAAACAGTAACTACTTCATATATAGGTCTTCCTCTCTTTTTTTTGTGGAATTAGGGCAGCTGAAGTGAATTGTTCAGGAGGTACCATTATACCATAAAATACACTGAAGCCTTACAAAGGAGCAGTAACCCTGTGCTGTCCAAAGCTAGAGGAAACATAGGCGCTGTGTGATGGCACATGCATACAAATCCCTTCATAGAAGCAGAGTATTGTACTACTTATTTTAGTGTCAGAATGGCTAAGAAAATAAGACTTTTGCTGTCAAATGTCCACAACTAAGAAGTACTGCATTTTTTATGATGTAACGTTACCTCTGCTAAAAATTTTGGGGAAACAGGCTTTGCTGCATCAGGGCAGTGCTGTGTTGTGCCTGAGCATCTCCTGGAGGTCTGTAGGCAGGTGCTCTGCAAGCGCTCTGCCTGCCTGTGCCCGCTGTGCACCTACCTGCTGCAGACCCCAGGCTTGGCGCGGTCCAAATGCAGCCAGAGACCCTTGCATCCAGAGTGCCTTGCCACAGTTCTGTCTCGTGCCAAACAGGGAGTTCGGCTCACATGAAGGAGTGCCAAGAGGAGCATCGGGAACCATCGTAGGCCAGCAAGGGGAGAAGGCCACTGGAGAAGACAGGAGAGATTTTTAAACAAAAATGGCCGTGAACATAGGTCTAAATCCAGTGAGGAGTGCCCACACTCCCACACTGCTGCTCATCTCCATGACAGACAGAAAAGAGAAGCAAGAAACAGAAATGTAAAATGGGATCATGGGCTTTTTGAAAATAAAAAATCATTTTGATATCTAAAATACATCACTGCTTCTTAATACTTACTGAGTGAGAATTACCATGACTCATTTAGTTACTTAGCTTTTTCAACTAGCTCTGAAGACAGTTTTACTGGTCAAACCCAGAGCTGGAACCTCCCAAAGCTCAGCCCCGAGGTGAGCTGTAACCCCCCTGTGCAGCTCCTGCCCACACGCTCTGGGCCTGGAGGGATGAGGAGGATATATATTCATGCCACCTAAATTTAGATATCTGGATTGCAAGTCTAGTTTCTCACTGCAGTTAATGGATCCTCCCGAGACCTGGTGACAGCTAATAGAAGTAAGACATAGAAGAGAAGCCATGTGTTTTCCCAAAGGGCTTTGCAGATGGTTTCAGGAGTACTAACCTAATACAGCATCATTTCACAAAACAGCTTATGGGTTACAGGAGCCACGTCAGGTGTCAGAGATGGAACAAGTATTGCATACAGTAAAATAATAATCTGTGTGCTGAGATGGAAAAAGAATGAAAGAGGTGGTATATCCCTGATGAATTATTTGGGGTAAATTTAAAGCAATATTTCCTGTGCCTGTTCATGGTGGATTACCACAATTCTGTAAAGTGACACACTGTAACATGAGTTATGTGTTCCACTGCTACGTGAAATTAAGGAGGTCAAGGATGGATTTCCTAATTTTTTTTTATTTCTTGTATTTATTAGACAGATTTCTTTCTCACTTGCCTGCTTACTTTTGATTTTTAGATGTCAAAAGCTGGTTGGTGATGTTTGGCTTTCAGCTCAGCAACATTATTCCTGGCTTCCCTAGAGCAAAAATGTACTTTGTGTCACCACCGTATGAGTTGTCTGAGAGTCAAGCATGTGAAAATGGACAGGTAAGCAGAAATATGAAGTTATTTTTCGTGATAAATTTGCCTCACTCTATGAATAGAACAGCTGACTCTTCTGTAGTTACAGCAGAAGGCCACAGCAGAAGGCCAAGCATGTATTTCAGTGTAAAATGGGAGTATAGCTGGATTTTATACTAATGAACATATGCCTTTCTTGCCAGCCTTCATTGTTATCATAATTACAGTGTCATTAGTTTGTCTTTTATTGAGTTCTTCCTTGATTAACATTTGTAACTCGATTAACTTGATTAGCAATGACAAAGGAGACTTTGTCAGGGTAATTTATCATCTGTTGTACCTTCGGTAAAACCATCCTAATAACGTATGTGTTGGACTAAACTTAGGTTGGTACTTGCTGTACTGCTAAGAAATGGTTCCATTTCTCACCCTGTAATAGGATTTCTTATCACTTTTTGTTTGACATTTTTAATCATTAGAGGCTTTGGTTTGTTACTCCAGTTAACTTCATTTACAGTGTTCATACTTACATGTCAGGTTAAGGTGCTTTCCACCTCTGTAATAAATTCCAGCCCATTTAATAAACTTAAAAAGAGTACTAGGCCAATTTCAAAATTGTTCTATGCTGGGCTCACGTCATATTTGTGGTAAGACAAGGAAATGGCCATATAAACCTAAAGATACCACTTTCACAGGCTTGTAAATCATTTGAGAATCTAAATCTTCTCTTCAGGAATTGCTTTGCTATTTTGGAGACCAAATCTCATCTATTTTCAAACAGGCTTACCTTCATAAGCATTTCCGTTACATATATTGGTTCAAATTTTGGGGCAAAAGTGTCCTGAAGTTAAGTGCCATCTTGTAATAAATTGATTCTGTTTGGTTTAAGCTCCGATTAAAACTGTGCTGAACTTGGGTCTTGCTTATTCCTGTAACCAGACATTATATAATTTGCCAGGATTGAGACTTGTGATATATATATGCTACAAAGGGTAATTAATGAGAAATATTTTACTTATCATTACTGGTAGCAAAATAATTTGCCAAATGAGTATTTACCTGATTCTGAAGAGGATATGTACAGAGGCGGGTAACTGAGAAGGGTCTTCCTGTAGCACAGAATTTTTCACTGCATGGCTTTCCTTTGAAAAAGAAGAGCAAAGATTAGTGTCAGTCTCTGAAATTAGTATTTTCAGATCTGTATCTTCTTTGGTGTTTTCTTGTTTTGTTTTGTTTTCTCCAGCTAATTACAGGAGTTCAGCAGATGACAGAAAGACACAACCAAGCATTCATGGCTCTCGAGGGACAGGTCATATCTAAAAGATTACATGCCAGTATTAGAGAAAAAGCAGGTCACTGGTTCGCAACAACCACTCCTATCATTGGGAAAGGAATCATGTTTGCTGTGAAGGAAGGCCGGGTAACCACCGGCATTTCCAGCATAGCCACAGACGATAGCAGAAAGATTGCCTCTGTCCTGAACAGTGCTCACTACCTGGAAAAAATGCACTACAGCATCGAGGGGAAGGATACCCACTACTTCGTCAAGATAGGCTCGGCTGACAGCGACCTCGTCACCCTCGCCATGACCAGCGGGCGGAAGGTCCTGGACAGCGGAGTCAACGTCACCGTCTCCCAGCCCACTCTGCTCGTCAACGGGAGGACTCGAAGGTTTACGAATATTGAGTTTCAGCATTCCACTCTGCTGATCAACATCCGCTACGGACTGACCCCCGACACGCTGGACGAGGAAAAGGCGAGAGTGTTAGACCAGGCTCGGCAGCGAGCCCTGGGATCAGCCTGGGCCAAAGAGCAGCAGAAGGCACGGGACGGCCGAGAGGGCAGCCGCGTATGGACAGACGGAGAGAAGCAGCAGCTTCTGAACACGGGAAGGGTTCAAGGTTACGAGGGATATTATGTCCTGCCTGTGGAGCAGTACCCAGAGCTAGCAGACAGTAGCAGCAACATCCAGTTTTTAAGACAGAATGAAATGGGAAAGAGGTAACAAATTAACCTGCTGTCATCCTTTGCTGGATGAATCAGTAGTCATAACTGTTATCTCCTCTCCTAAGGAGATGAAGACCTAAATGGGGGCACTAGGCTGAGCTACTTTGGGATAGTAAGTGGCAAAAAAAGCTCATATTTTTTGAGTTAAATGCTACTGTTCAAGTGAGTAAAACCCACATCCTGAAGTGGACTAAAGCCAGACTGAAAACTCTAACCATACAAATTAAAAAGTACCCCTGAAATATTACCCACTTGTTCTGGGTCTAAAGAAAAAACAAAAAGAAGGCCTCGTATTGTATTACCTCACTCCATTCACACGTGAGCAAACTAAGAACTCCAAGTGGGCCACTTTCACTAACCAGCTGATGAAACACAGATGATTCAGACTGCTTGTTTGATAAATATCCAAGAGGTTTTCATTTAAAGCAAAATACAGGTGCATTTAAAACATGACTTTGGGGTGATTTGTGTGTAGCAACTGGAGGACAATGAGAACGCAAGTGAGAGCGCACTGGAAATAGTAAAGAAAAAATATATCTAAAAGTAACAAAACCACACTTGCACTCTGACCCTCCACTTGTCTGGCCTGAAGCTTAACTTAATTCAAAGAGGGCAGAGTGTAAAGTTACATTCAAAATGGTGGCTATAAATCACTACAAATAAATTTCATACTCTGTTTGTCTTTGAAGATTTCCATTGTGGACAGTATAACACAGTTACAGGGTGTAGTCTGTTTAGATTCAGTAGTTTGTTGGTATCAGTTCCAGTAGAGCTGTGGGCATTGTGTTACACTATTGCAAATGGGCACCACGTCAGATCACCCTGTACATACATCAGCCAGAAGGCACAATCACTGTTTCAGATTTAAAAATTATTAGTGTGTTTGTTTGGTCGAGAAACTGAGACAATCACATTACAGTCACCACAAAAGAAAAAATAAAAAAAAAAAAGAAAAAAAAGTCTAATAAGAACTTTGGTACAAGAACTTTTTTGTAATATACATGTATGAATTGTTCATTGAGTTTTTATATTAATTTTAATTTGCTGCTAAGCAAAGACTAGAGACAGGCAAAGATAATTTATGGCAAAGTGTTTAAATTGTTTATACATAAATAAAGTCTCTAAAACTCCTGTGAATTACTTGTCTTCCATTGTGAAATCTTTTACAAATGAAAAAATACTAGTGTCTAACTGTCACCGAAAGTACACAGCATCTTATATATCGAAATGACTTGCTGCTGTTGTACCGTGGATTCTACGGAGGGCTGGCCCTTTGATCTCTGGGTAAGCAAAGACCTACATACACCTCACCCAAAACTGTTTAGGACACAGAAGAAAATTGGTAAATGCTTCAGAAATTCCCTCTCTGCACCTCACGACTAGCAACCCTCAAACTGCTGTATTCCAATCCTGGAATTAGTTTAAGTGCACTAAAGTAACATCCAGACCGGTTGAAAATGCAGTAACACAATATTAAATGGGAGATGGATTCCGTGCTGTGAGCCAGGAGTCTCCATGAGATCTGTCTTCTTTGGGGGATTGCTTATTTCTACCACATTTAAACATTGGAGGTAAGATCAAAGACTCTCTCCTAAGCAAACAGTCACTCCCGGTGATGTTAAAAGGGAGCCATCCATCAACCCCCGCCCTGCTGCTTTTATCTCATTTAAGTCTGTAGCTAGGGAGCTCTACTTAATTTTGAGAACCGTTTTGCTTTTGGGGTTGCAAATGAGGTTTTTAATGATTCATGATATCGACAGAGATGCTGGAGTTGATTATGGGCATTAATTCACTCCAGGGCGTTTTTAAAGCAGAGCAGCTCAGTGGCTGTGTTGTGTGACACCTGTAGCACTCAGAAAGTGCCACGAATTTTAGCTGTGCAAACAGGAGCCATCCCCTTCTGACCGGGGCGTTACCCCTGTCTGTTCACCCTACACGGCACACGCATTGGAACCCCAAGCCCTGTCACTCATCCTCTGAAGGATGAGTCTGGGGACATTTTCAGATGAAGGTCTGAATGTCCATCACTGCAGATGTTTCTCCGCGCTGATGGACTTGAAGTGCTGTTACGTTATCAGACTGTTCTGTACAAATGAAAGCTCTTAAAGAAGTATTGTTGCTTTTTTTTCATGGAGACATAAAAACATGCCATCACAAGGTGGAGGCACCTTTCATTATCACCGTTTTTCTGGATTACCCTTGCCATGTACAGGTAAGCTGCTTAGGTCATAGAATCATAGAATGGTTTGGGTTGGAAAGGACCTTAAAGACCATCAAGTTCCAACCCCCCTGCCATGTTTTGGAATGGAATTTTTCTTACAGTTGAGAGCGTTGAAATGAAAACCTGTTGCACATTCCCCAATGTCCTTTATTCTGTTACCATTCTCCTAAAGCTGAAACTCCTCAGAATTAGAGATTCTGCTACTTCAAAAGGAACCTTATTTAAACTAAAAGTGAAGTACCCTTTTTAATATTGATTACTATGGGAGGAGGTGTAACAGATTTGCAGGGGATGCACTCCCTACCCCGCGCCTTTCCCAATAACATATACATCATCAGGATGTTCTTAAACACAGCTTTTACAGTGGTCCAGTCAGGCTAGCATAAGCCCAGGGCAGCCCAAGAGCTGTGAATGTAGATTTGCCCTTTAACTCACTGGACCGTAAGCTGAGGTGCCTGCAGAGGGAACACCAATCCAAGAACAGGCTTCTGTTTAAAGCTAAAACCAGATGGAGAATCAGCATTAGAGTAAAAAATTAAAGTTTAAAAAAAAACGACCACCCACAAACCACAAGCAGTTTCCTTTTTTGCTGTTGGATTGCTGTAACTGAAGGAAGTTGGTATTTATAACCCTGCATTTCAGGTTGAAAAAACTGCTTTGCTTCGTTACTTAGCCCAAGGCCTGGGACATGGCTGTGGGTGCAGGTGCATGTCTCAGCACACCCTGCTCCTCACCACCACTGCTTTCTGCCTCTCGAGGTTGCTCCCTGTGGCAGTTCTGCCCACAACGTGCTCAGAGCTACCGGCCTTGGCTGGTGTGTCCCAAATTAAGGCACCAACAGAAGCTCCTCCTAATGCTGGACCAGACCAATGCATCCACAACAGTCTTTTGGGAACAAATGTGGGGAAGGAAGTGTTTACATCCCTTTTTTTTTTTAAGTTTGCTACCTGGAGTGCAAGGGCTGATGCACACACACTGGTCTCTGAGGCTGTGCAGAAACCTCCATGGGAGCCCAGCTCCGGCATTGTTCATTTTCACCTCCCATCCCTTGGATAATGTAGCCTCTCAGAAGTTTCCTGCCAGAAATGAATGTGCCAATGGCATTCTGCCTCTGTAACATTACCCTGTAAGCCCCTGATCATTTAGCCCAGGCTCATCCTTTCTATAAGAGCTGAAGAGGCAGATATCCCTCATCTGCCCGAGACACAACTGTAGCATAGAATCATAGAAT
>VZTO01018242.1:2469-15627 GCA_013400615.1 Syrrhaptes paradoxus | reverse complement strand
AACACATGGATGCCCACACACGGATGCCCACGCACACCCTATGCTATGTTCCAGCCAGGACTGGTGTCCCCGCCACGGGCTGGGCAGCCACTGTCCCTGCCCAAGACCCTGGGGATGGCCAGGGCCACTCTGGTGTGCTGGGGACAGGCGCTGCTGGACGCGGTGGCACTGTGCGTGTCCCCACGTGGACCCAGTCACCACCAGGGCAGTGGCCAGTGTGGCCGTGGGCTTGGGGATTTCTTTACTGGTCCCACAGCGACAGCTATGGGTGACCACCAGTGGTGGAACTGGGTCCAGCACCGCTGGTGGCTGCTCTGCCCAGTCCCAGCAAACCCCTGCTGGGGACCCAGCTCCCAGCATGGGCAGGATCTGTCCCCCCAGGTCCCTCCAGCCTCCCCCAGCCCCTTGGTTCCCAGGTGGGAGGGTCCCGGTCCCACCAGCCAGCAGCCACTGAGGTTTTGCAGAGCACAGCTGGAGCCTGGAGATGCCTGATGACATTTTGGGGACACCCCCAGAGTGCTGGGGGACCCGGCTGGCCCGATGTACTGCTGCTCCCCCCTTGCTGGATCTTCCCCAGGGATGCGGTGGGGGGGCTGTGGGAAGGGAGGGGACCCAGGGGTTTCCCTGACATGGGGACCCAGGGGTGTCCCTGGCACTGGTGGCTGGGGCGATGTGCAGGGCTGGGGGTGCCCAATACAGCATCACCCTTCTTGCCCCCCCCGAAATCACCTGCATCCCCCATCCCCAGGAGCCGAGACCCCCCCATCCCGGGGGCAGGGACCACCTGGGGGTGCTCTGCTCCGTGGTGGGACTCCTCAGCAAGGTGGGGGGGGCTTTGCTGCAGGGCTGGGGGGGGTGGTGGGTTTACCCAGTGCTTCCCCCCCACCTTGAAAAAAGCTCCTGGGTGTCCAGGAAGAAGAGGCAGGAGGCGGAGGTGGTTCCCAAACCATCACAGTGACACACACCCCGGCAGAGACCCCCGCGGGCAGGAGGAACCCCCCCCAGCAACCCCCCTGCGCTCGGCTCTGCCACATGTCCCAGAAGAAAAATATTCCTCCTCCGTGGGGACGCGAAAAAAAATCCTCCCCGGTGCTGAGTCCTGTCCCGGGGCCCACGTGGGCATTACCCCCGGTCCCAATGGGTCCCCCCGCCGTGTGCTGTGTCCCCGCGGCGGGTGGGGACGATGCTCGACGCTCTCGTCGCAATAGCACCGAGGACAACCCAGTGGACGCTGGCCGTGCTGGGAAAGCCGGGCTGCTGTCCCCAGTGTCCTCCCTCCGCTGGTCACCAGTGTCCCCCCCGGAGCGGGGTTAGGATGTGTCCTTCAGCTCGGGGCCGGGGGGCTGCGGCGAGGGCACCTCGGCCGAGGGTGACTGCATCTCCTGGGCACTGCCTGCGGGGAGAGACGAGGGGGTGAGCCACCCGCCCGCCTTCCTGCCCGCCTTGGGTCATCTTCGTGGGGTGGACGGGACTCTCAGTAAGTCTGCGGGTGACACAGGGTGAGGTGGACACGCTGGAGGGAAGGGATGGCATCCAGAGGGACCTGCACAGGCTGGAGAGGTGGGCTTGGNTGGAGCGGGACCCTGGGCACAGGGGACACCCAGCACCCGGCCAGGCTGGAGGGTGCCCGGTAAGGCTGCTGGGGGCAGAGGACCTGGGGACCCCCAAAGGTGCCAGTCCTGGGGATGGGGGCTGCTGATAGGACCCCTGAGGACCCCCTTGTCCCCATGACACTGTGACCAGTGGACGTCACAGCACCCAAAGCCCTGGGGACTGGGGGGGTGTTGGTGGGACCCCTGATAACTCCCAAAAGTGCCCCCTGGGGATGCAGGGGTGCTGGTGGGACCCCTGAGGACTGCCCCCGTCCCCGTGACGCTGTGACCAGGGGAGGTCCCAGCACCCAAAGGTGCCAGCCCTGGGGATGGGGGACACCCATAGGTGGGAGGGGTGCAGGCGGGCTCAGCCCTGCTCCCAGGGCAGCCGCAGGCAGGGATGCTGCCTGCCCTCACTGGAGCATCCTGCCCGGCCCAGAGCCACCCTCTGTGCTCCAGGGCTGGGTGCCACCTCACCCGGTGATGGTGACAGGAAGGAAACCATGTGTCTCTCCAGGGTTAGCATGACCGAGGTGGAACCCGTGCTGGATTTCGCATCCTCGGGGAGAACGGGCCGGCGCAATGCCCTGCCCGACATCCTGGGCTCGCCGGCCGGCGTCAGCCCCTCCGACCTGCCCCTCAAGCTGGCTGAGATGTCCCTGAGCGCAGGTAGGAGATGGGGGGATGGAGGATCACAGGGTTCAAGTCCAGGCTGGATGAGGCTTTGGGCAACCTGGGCTAGTGGGAGGTGTCCCTGCCCATGGCAGGGGGTGGCACTGGATGGGCTTTAAGGTCCCTTCCAACCCAAACCATTCTGGGATTCACAGAAGGGAAGGGACCATGGAGGTCATCCAGTGCCACCCCCTGCCATGGGCAGGGACACCTCCCACTAGCCCAGGTTGCCCAAAGCCTCATCCAGCCTGGCCTTGAACCCTGTGATCCTCCATCCCCCCATCTCCTACCTGCGCTCAGGGACATCTCGGCCAGCTTGAGGGGCAGGTCGGAGGGGCTGACGCCGGCCGGCGAGCCCAGGATGTCGGGCAGGGCATTGCGCCGGCCCGTTCTCCCCGAGGATGCGAAATCCAGCACGGGTTCCACCTCGGTCATGCTAACCCTGGAGAGACACATGGTTTCCTTCCTGTCACCATCACCGGGTGAGGTGGCACCCAGCCCTGGAGCACAGAGGGTGGCTCTGGGCCGGGCAGGATGCTCCAGTGAGGGCAGGCAGCATCCCTGCCTGCGGCTGCCCTGGGAGCAGGGCTGAGCCCGCCTGCACCCCTCCCACCTATGGGTGTCCCCCATCCCCAGGGCTGGCACCTTTGGGTGCTGGGACCTCCCCTGGTCACAGCGTCACGGGGACGGGGGCAGTCCTCAGGGGTCCCACCAGCACCCCTGCATCCCCAGGGGGCACTTTTGGGAGTTATCAGGGGTCCCACCAACACCCCCCCAGTCCCCAGGGCTTTGGGTGCTGTGACGTCCACTGGTCACAGTGTCATGGGGACAAGGGGGTCCTCAGGGGTCCTATCAGCAGCCCCCATCCCCAGGACTGGCACCTTTGGGGGTCCCCAGGTCCTCTGCCCCCAGCAGCCTTACCGGGCACCCTCCAGCCTGGCCGGGTGCTGGGTGTCCCCTGTGCCCAGGGTCCCGCTCCACTCCCTGTGCTGGCGGTTCCCCCTCCAGATGTCACCCAGGCAGCGAGGGACCACACGGGTGACAGGGGCTCAGAGCTGGGTCCCCTCCAGCTCCCACCTGGGGGAAGGCAGAGCAGGGGTTCAGCCATGGGGCTGCGTCCCCATGCAGGGCACCCACAGCACCCAGCACTCCCCTCCCCGGGGGGCTGCCAAGGACAGGGACCCGTCACCCCTGGGTGGCAGCAAGGGTGGCTGGAGGGCAAGGATGGGGACATGGAGGTGACACCCAGTGGGGAGGTGGGACAGCAAGGGAGGCTGGAGAGCATTGATGGGGACATGGAGGTGACACCCAGTGGGGAGGTGGGACAGCAAGAGCAGCTGCGGTGCCAGGGGACAAGGGCACAGTGTCCCCAGCCAGGGGACCCCAGCCATTCCAGGGTCCCCTCGAGTGGGTGGGGGGCTCTCCCAGGAAGCCCCTGGCATGGTGCAGATCCCATTGCCATGGATCTGACACTGGGACCTTACTGGGATAGTTGTTCAACGCTGGGAAATGCTTTTGCAGAAGGGTTTTGCAGCTGCAGGCAGGAGGTGACACAGGGGTGACACAGGACCTTGCAGGGACAGGGTGGCCCCCACCTTCCCCAAACCCCCTCTGCTCACCCACGGGGTGCAGGGACCCTCCGGCCATCACCGCAGCAGCCCTGACCCCTCCAGGTTGGATGCTGGTGGTGATGCCGGGACTGGTGTCCCCAAGCTGGTGGCACTGGGAGCTTGTCCTGCTGGGGGGGGGGGTGGACTCACCGGTGTCCCCCTGGGAATCGCTCTCCAGTGGAGGACGAGCCAAGGTCTCCGAGTCCTTGGGCGCAGGCGCCGTGCGGAGTGGGACGTGTGACCCCGGCTGTGGGCGAGGAGGAGAAATTAATGATTAACCCGGGAGGTGATTAATGACGGGGCGGCTGCACCCTGCGGGGCAGGACCCAGGCCCTTCACAGGTGGGGAAACTGAGGCACAGAGCGAGGCTGGGGTGTGGGGCTGAGCCTAGGGCCCCGCGAGCGGTGGCCGTGCTGCATGGCGGAGGTGTGATGTTCCACGTGCAGGGGTACATGTGTGTGTCCACCATCCACGGCACGCTGAGGCTGCACGTGTTTGCGTGTGCATTGGCACATGTGTGTGCATCGGCACATGCGTGTGCGTGTTTGTGTGCATCACCTCTGGCTTGGCTGGTGTGTGAGTGTACGCGTCCATGCGGCTGGAGCTGAGCCCTGGGTGTGCACGCGTGGTGATGTCCGGTATGCGTGTGCATGCGTGGTGTCCCATGGCACACGTTTGTGCATGCGTGGTGTCCCTTGGCACACGTATGTGCGTTATAGCACATGTTTGTGAATGCACGGCATCCCCTGGCACCCCTGTGTGAATGTGTGGCACCGTCCAGCACATGCGTGTGCACACAGCACCCAGAGCTCTGTCACCTCCTGGTCACAGCATGTCCTGTCACACACACGTCCAAGGTCACGTCCTTCCCCAGCAGTGCCCGCCCATCCCGCGGGAGCCTGTGGCCCCCAGTCCCTGCTCCGGGCACCGGGACATGGGCAGGCGGTGGGTGGCATCCGTGACAGCACTGGAGCACCCGCCGTGTCACCCTGGCAACTGCAGGGGAAGAGGGGGGGGTGAGGCAGGGCACACACACCAAGGCTGTGTGATGCTGTGAGCGAGCACAAGCACACATATGCACACACTTGTGTACGCTCATGTTCACGCACATGCATAACGTCCTGCATGCACACACGTGTGCATACATGCAACCATCTGTGCATGCAGATGCACACATGCATGCACACAGAGTGGCATGCATGCACAGGCATGCACATACGCATACACACGTGACCGTGCACGTGCACACACATGCTGCACACACACACACGCATGCAGACCCCCCCTTTGCACACCCCAGCAATCCGGGGCCCTGCAGGGCACGATCAAAGCTCCTTCCCGGCAGCCCCCGCGGCTCCCGCTGGCTCCAGCACTGCAGAACCGGGCAATGACCCCCCCTCAGCACCAGCCTGGATGCTGCCCACCCCCTTCCTGCAGCTGAACATCCCCAGGGATGCCGGGAATGGGGTACCCAGGATGCGGGCGGGGCTGCACCCTGTGTGCTCACCCCAAAAAGCTGTGCGGAGATATCAGGGCTTTCCCTCCGGCATGGACAGAAAAGCTGCTGGGACCCCTGAGGGGAGTGAAACCTCTGAGGGGGGTGTCACGGGGCAGCGGGGGAAAACCTGAGCCATCCTGGGATGCAGCATCACTGTCCCAAGGAGCCCCTTGGGCTGTCCCCTGTCCCCCAACATCCCTGGTCTCCCCTAGGAGCAGGGGCCAAGGTGCCAACACCCCCCCATGCCCAGTGCATCCCCCAAGCCCCACAGGCAGCAAACCCAGCCCCGTGCTTGGAAAATAACATTGCATAAGCCCCCCGGCATCCGCCCGGTGAGCAGAGATTGCCCCCTCTAAGCTGGGACCGTTTCTGGGAGGCTTAAATGTGGTCTCAGCTTAATAAAGCTCCTGGAGTCACCCGGCAGGTCCTGGGGCCGCTGGCTCCTGCGCTAATGCCCCTAATGGGATAGAGGGGGGGGTGGAAATAACCCCTAATCCCTCTGGAGATGGGCTGTGGTGGGAGATACTGGGAGGGGTGGAGGGAGGACACAGCACTGGGACGTGTCGGGTCCCCCGGGTCGAGTCCCTTGGGAATGGAGCCACCCCCACCGCGGCAAAAACTGCATCACAGTGGCCAGCAGGGAGACCAGAAAATGTCCCCAAAGGTCACAGCCAGGCTGGGATGTCCCCAAACATGGGGGATCTTCATACAACACAACGTCCTCCCAACAGGAGGTCCCCGTGCTGCTGTCCCCGTGCTGCTGCTGAGCTCCAACACTCTCGTGCCACATGGGTGAGAGCCATGGGCACGTGCTGAGCTCCATGGTTTGGGCTGGGGACACTTGGTGACGGCACTTGGCTGCAGTGATGACCAGTTAAAGCATGAGAGGGGAAGGTGACAGTCTGGCTGAAGGCCAGCGGGTGAGACACAAAGCAATCGCGAGACGACGGCGCAGAGAAGTGGGGGTTTGCCGTCCCCACCACCTGTGGCTGCAGATCCCACCCCGTGCCCAGCCCCAGCCTGCCTGGGCACCTTGTGCAGGATCAGACCTTGCCTTGGTCTGGGATGTCCTGCAAGTGGACATGAGCTTTGCAAGGCGGGAAGGAAAGAGCTCCTCAGATCAGAAGGGGCTGAGAGCATCATCCATGAACATCAGAGATATGTCCGTACAGGAGGAAAATCCAACAGGGCTGATTTCACCAGAGCCCAACAGCTAACAGACAGACCCAGCAGCACCTGGAGCCTGGAAGAGCAGCTGGTAATCGTGAAACACCCGGAGAAAGTCTGGAGAGCCAAGAGGTCTCCCTGGAGGCAGCAGGTTTGGTCCCAGTGGTTTTGTCTCGAGGGATGCAGGCAGCAGCGGTCCTGCCCGACGCAGTGGTGCTGGAGCCTGGGAGATGCTGAGCAGGCACACGCTGCCACAGAGAAATGGGCTTTGTCATCCGTCAGCATCCCATAAACAGCTCCCAGGATGCAGGTGAGAGGGCAGGATGGGAATAAATATTGTCCCAAACTCCTTGTCTCCAGGGCAGCAGGGAAAAGGCCCCGGGGGTGTTGGCTGATGCAGGAATATTTAATGTGCAGATGAAGAAGGACATGGACAATGGGTTTGGCTTCAGGTTCAGAGCACGAGGAAGTCTCAACACAAGTGTCCCGAGACGATTCCTCCTGGAAGCGGAGCGGGGTGGGATGTGGGTGCCAGCGCCTGCCCTGGGGGGGATGGTGGCACCCCACTGCCCTCGGCACCAAAACCTCTCTGAGCAGCAACCGCCACTTTTGTCCCTAGATCACCAGGTGTCCAGGTGGGCTGGGAAGCTCGGATCCTGCGCTGTCACTGTACGGTGCAGGGATCCACGGGAACCTGTGTCCGATGCTCTCACACCATTTTTCCCTGGCTCCACCCGCCCGTGTGGCCTCAGCTCCTTCCCAGAGCTTTGAGTGATCATCCAGTGGGTTGCAGAGAGGAGGTGACACTGACAGCTTCCCAAATCCCTGGCCCAGCCTGAGAAGCTCCAGCACATCCCAGTATCCAGAGGGTTCCCCCTCCGCACACTTCCCAGCAAACACCGTCACCCGAAGGCACCCGCCACGCGGGCTCCCACCACCTCCCCTCACCGCTGGGCACCGGATCTTCCTCGTTAGCCTAATGGACTTATAGAAATAATTCTCGTCACCCTTTAAGCCCCTTCCCGTTGTGTCCTGCTTTGTGCTTTGACCTTCCTCCCCGCCCTGGCTCCCGCTCATCCACCCAGCCTGACCCACTTCTGTCTTCTCCACGGCTCCTGCTCGGGCTGGGATTGCCTCAGCCATCGCTCTGGGGTGTGTGGAAATGTCTCTTCCTCCCCTCTCATCATCCTCACATCCCTCTTCTCCCTCTCCCCTGCTCCCTCCCTGGCCCCATCCCTGCCCCACAAGTGCCCAAGACCAGCTCTAGGCTCTGTCCCATCCCTGCTCATACCCCAATCCTGAATTTTTCCACCCAAACCACTCCTTGGCTTCCAAAGATGGATCCTTCACCCACCTGTATTCATCCCCTCTTTCCTTTTTGCATGCTTTAGGGCTGAATTATATTTTTTAGGATTTTTTTCTCCAGCTGTGGGACTTAGAAATTTCTTTTCCACACTAAAACATGAGCTGTGTCCTGGCTAATACCAGCTCGGACTGAACACCAGGCTTCCTTCCGCCGGCTCTGCAGCGGGGCTCGTCCAGGCTGGTTGGACGTCGGTACCCAAATTCCCGTTTAAGGCAAAGAGAGAGGATGAAGGACCCTGAAATGGGACACTGAGAATCTTCCTTCCCTGTAATTCCTGGATGCCAATGGGGAGACGAAGCCAGGAAGTGGGTTTCGCTGGGGACCCCATGGGATGGAGTTTCTGGGAGAAGGGACGGGAGCGTTGTGGCTCCATCGGTCCTGGAGTTATCGTGCTTGGGGACGATGGCAGAGTTCAGCTCTGTGTGATACCCCCCCCAGAANTCACCACCTGCCCCACACCGTGGCTGGGCTTCCCCAAAGGGTAACGACCGTGGAGAAAATCCCCTTTTGATCCCGCAGACCTGGATCGAGCTGGGAAAAAGTGCTCGGGAGGACTCGGCACTTTAATCCCAGCACAGCCCCGCTGAGCACAGCATCTCCTGCACATCCGTACGTTGACAGAATTGAGGCATCTTTTCCCATGGGAGCCGCATGCGGGGTATCCTGGTCAGATGCTGAAAGCAGTGGGGAAACCTGAAAGCTCTGGACCATCCTGATTTCATTCCTGGACAAGCCCAAGTTGCTCTTTTTAAAAAGCAAAGCCCTAAAAGCTCCATGGGCAGAGGCATGAGGCTGCAGGCGGACAGCACAGCATCGTGGGCTTTGCCAGGGACCCATCCTGCACCCGAAATTTCCCCAAACCCTGGTGCGGGAGGGAGTAGGATGTGTGACCTCAGCTGTGTTGGCTGTGGGGCATGCTCGCTTGTATTGGGAATAACCATCCCCTGGGTCATCCCCATCCTCCTGGAGCCTGGGGCTCCCTGCCCAGCGCCCGTCGCTGCTTCCCATCCTGCCCCATCCCAGTTCTCCCCTGGGAAATGGAGAGAGGACTATTTTTCCTTCGCTTTTGGCTAATAATGAGCACCTCTGGCTTTTACTGTCATACAGAGGAGGGTTCATGTTCCGCCGGAGCTGGGAGGTGCTGGTCCTGGGCAGGGCTTGGGAAAAGGTGCTGCTGGCAGGATGGAGCCGCAGCTCCCTCGCTGGGGTCTGGCACACGAGCTGGGCACAGCACCGGAGCAGGAGCAGTGCTGGGACAGCAAAACCATCCCATCCCCGTGCCGCAGCCACCGCCGGACCCGCCAGCCCGCCTGCTCATGTTGTTAGGAAAAGGAAAAGAACCCAAAAAATCACCAGCGATGCTGCAGTTGCGGCTCTTTACTGCGGGGCCACGGCAAATCCTTCGGGCCAGCAGCTCTGGCAGCTTGGGCTCATGTTTCCCTTCCCAAACCTCCCAGGGGGGAGATGCTGTCCTCTGTCCTGGGGGATGGAGGGAGGGATCCCACCGCATCCCGGGAAGATGGAGGGATCCCACTGTGTCCTAGGGAGGATGGAGGGCGGGATCCCAGTGCATCCCAGGGAATGGAGGGATCCCATCACATCCCAGTAGGGATGGAGGGAGGGATCCCATCACATCCCAGTAGGGATGGAGGGAGGGATCCCATCACATCCCAGTGGGGATGGAGGGAGGGATCTCACCGTGTCCCAGGGTGGATGGAGGCTGCTCCAGCTGCTCCCAGTTCAGCCCAGTGTTTCCCAGCCCGTGGCCTGTGACCTCTTTCAGGGTTCGTGAGCATCCCTGCCCACACCCCCATCAGTTAATTACCTTTAATTGCTGGTGTGGTGGGAGGAGAACAGGAACTACCCCGGTGGGGGTTCGGGTACCCATCAGGGACCCCACAAGGGTGCTGGGTGTGGGTGGGAGGGCTGAGCCCATCTCCCCCGCACTCCTCGCCCCCTGGGTCCACTCTCAGTCCCAGCGTGGGTCTGCTCAGTCCCATCGTCCACATTCGGGTCATTTTTGAGTCCAAGGGGGAAACGCAACAGCCCCTTTGCCATGGGGGTAATGGAAACCCCCCCGCAGCTCCCCCAGAAAGGGGCCTGGCACCGCGGGTACACCAGCGCTTGCTCCTGGAGCCAAGGGAGAGAAACAGGAGTTTCCTCCACCACGTGTCTCAGTTTCGAAGCAGGTGAGCTAATGAGAGGTAATTACACTGATTGAGCCCTGGGCAATAGAGCTCCCACCGTAACCTTTCGTTAGCAGCTCTGACGACGGCACAAACTATAATTTTGCATAATAAACGTGTCACCCACATCTACAGCGGTTTCATTCTTTCGTGGTTTCAGGCTCCCTCCTCCCCAGCCTGCTCCAGCCTGAGCATCCTGGGTGGGAGCCACTGGCCCCACTCCAAGGCGCCGAGGACGGGGACGTCCCCAATTCCCCGGCTGCGGGCGTGGAACGCGTGGGTGAGCTCCGCGGCGCAGGGATCTGTGCCAGGGGAAAACTGAGGAGCCACACGGATGCTGCGACACGGCCGTGGGCTGGGTGGGACAGGGGATGGGAGAGCTGCGGGGACACAAGGTGACAGCGGGGTGGGACCGAGCCTGTGCCAGGTGACACGAGGGAACAGACATTTCAGAAACGCAGCCGGATGGCCCCAGGCTCGTCCGTGTGCCGTGGGAGCCTCTTTCCAGCTTCTCCCAGCGCAGGGTCCCTTATCTCTGACACCAGTTGGCACCAGGAGAGGACCCTGGCCCATCTCCCGGGGTTGGGGGGTGTCCATCTGCTCCCCACAGCCCTGTCCTGCTGCAGGCGGGGCGGGGGGAGCGATGCTCTGTATCACCCATCCCAGGGCACCGCTTGCACCTCATCCAGGGGCCATGCAGGGACCCCCCACGCCCACCACCTCCAGGGTTCCTTTCCTCCAGATCCCCACCTGCCTGGTGAGTCCACAGACTGATGCTGGGGGATACTGGTCCCACCACAAGGCTGCATCGATCCCACCAAGGAGAGCCCACGGGTGCTTCTGCACCCAGCTGGGCACGGCAGAGGGACAGTGGGGTGCCCCGGGGAAGTGGCACTCCATCCGGCCAAGGCACCCTGGTTCTGCCAAAGCAGCAGGACACGTGCAGGCTCCTGGATAATTACTTTCGGGGAGCAGAGCCAGCTGACGGCTTCCCAGGCCACGTGCTGCAGCTGGTACCACCAGCTCTCTGGGGACCCCCCAGCATGTGCATCCCCAGGGTCGCTGACAGCTGGCGGATTTTTCTCCTTCCCGCTGCAACCCAGCCAAAAAGGGAGGTGGAAACCTTCTGGGGTGTCCTGCTCCCCGGTCAGTGTCCCCTCGGAGGGGGGACCTATGGGCCTCCCCCATGGTGATGCCTTGGACAGAGGTGGTCCAGATGTTTTCCCTCATCCCTGCACAGATGCTGGGAGCATTGTCAGGATTGGGATGGCTGTCACAGCACCTTCCCCACACCCAGTGACACCCGCCTGGCCCTGGGGAGCTGGCGGGGAAGGGACTGGAAGCTCAGAAGGGAAAAATCAGTGTGGGCTCCCAGGGGTGAGAGGCAGGTTTGCACCCCCAGCGCTGATGGAGCAGCACCGGATTCATCGCCCTCGGCTGAGCCGGGCACTGGAACCACCCGAGGAGCCACGATCAGAGCAGTGCTGTGGTCCCTGTCCCCATCCTTTGGGGTGCTGTGTCCCTGTGAGGGACGGGAGCACACCACCCTGTGAGGGGTCAGGTCAGGAATGGGGGCCAGAGCGTCACTGGCCGAACTGGGAGCGGAACCCCAAGACTTCACCCGAGGGTGGGCAACCACAGCCCCCAACTGTCCCACCAAGCATCCCCCAGCTCCCAGCCAATCCCCCATCTCTGCCCTCCAGCCCACTGCTTGGGGACACCCGGCACCGTCCCCAGCCTGGGGGTGGCACAGCCCCTCCATGAGCCACCACAGACCCCATCAGCCTCTGGCACGGGGGGAATGACAGGCCTCAGAATGGCAGCACCTTGAGATCTGCAAAAATCCCCATGTCTGGTTCAGACCCTTCGAGGTCTCTCACTCCAGCCTCGGGGTGGGGGGACAGCTTGGGTACAGCCTCCCGGCAGCCCAGCTTGGGAGGAGACGCCGTGGCTCCCCTGATTGAGAAAAGTGAGGAGACCCTGGCTCTGCCACCACCTTTCCCCCCTAAAACCCTCCTCTTTTTGGGGGGAGATGCTGCTGAGCAGATGAAGGGTGGGGACATTGGTACGGTCATTTCCCCTCCCATGACGCCTCCCAGCTCTCCCGCCTTGCTGTGACTGGGGGGGACATCCCAGGAGCAGCCCAGGCAGTCCCTGGTGACAGCAAGGGTTGGGGTGTCCCTTGGTGGGCTGCCTCAAGGTCAAGGGTGGTGAGTGTTCAGGGTGAGCACAGGACATCCTGCCTCTGTCACCCCTCAAGTGGCACTGCCACCCAGCCAGGGGACAGGAGCCAGCGCCGGGGACCGAAGGGACTCGATCCAAGCATCGGCAGGGGCAGCCTGCCATAATAACACCCTGAAGGCAGCAAGGGGGGTGTCCCTGGGGAAGCCCTTTCCTCCCAAGAGGAGGAGGCACAAGGCAAATGGGGTTCCCGCACAGAGTGGTGCTGAGCCCCGTGCGGGCTGTCCCTGGGCTGTCCCTGCCTGGGTCCCCCCCCAGCTCCCTGGGCCCAAAATAATCCAGGGAGCTGAGGGCTGGAGCTGGGGGGCTGGAGGGGCTGGGGTGGCTGAGACGAGGATGGGGCAGGGTGGGAGGTGGAGGGGGTGACCCCAGGACCTGCCAGGGACGAGGCGGCAGCAGATGGGTGCCAGGATGGGACAGCGATGCCACCACAGGGGTTGACCTGAAGTGCCCCCCCAAGATGGACAAGCCTTGCTCAGCGCCTGGCCACTGCTCACCCGATCCTCTTTGGAGCCACCTGCCCCCGGTGGGATGGGCACAGACCCCCCCGAACCCTCAAGAGACACCCCACTGCCCTGCTCAGCACCACAGCCTGCCGCAAAGTCTCATTCCCCCAAAACCCATCCACCACCCGAAGACATCTCCTGAGCCTTCGGCCTCGCCACCCTCCCTTTGCTCTGATGTGCTGCCATGGGGGTGTCCACCTGGACACCCCCTTCCCAGGACGGACACCCCTTTCCCAGGGTGGACATCCCCTCCCAGGGTGGACATCCCTTTTCCAGGACGGACATCCCCTTTCCAGGGGGGACACCCCTTTTCCAGGACG
>VZTO01018241.1:0-41421 GCA_013400615.1 Syrrhaptes paradoxus | reverse complement strand
TCTATGATTCTATGATACCATTGGCCAATTTGGGTGGTAATCCTAAACCCAAGGTTGAATCCTAGGCTAGTAACTGGGGCTTTGCTCCCTCCCAGCTTCTCCTGCACCTGCAGACACTGGCACAACAGAGAATCTCAAAAGTTCTTGACTGTCCTGGTAGCAACTATAAACATCAGTATGTTATCAGCCTTCTCCTCTGCACAAATCCAAAACACAGCCTCCTACTAGCCACTATGAAGAAAGTTAACTGTGTCCTAGACAAAACCAGGACATATTGGCTTTCTGGTCAGAGAATGCACATACTAATGTTATACTGAGTTGTGAAATGGACCTTCATCACACTAAGTCACAGATTCGCGAGACTTATTTTCTGAGTTTACACTATATCTGGTACGTTCCATGTTCTACAGAACATACTAGCAGCTAGTTAAACATTAGTACAGTTCAAACAAAAACAAGACGTGTAAGAATTACGGTGACTTTTCTTACACATAATACTGCTTTAAAAAGAACCATATTTGAAATCAAGGCAATGCTTAGGCTTGCATTTCTCCATGGCCCATGGATCTGATGCAACACTGTCAGTACTTGGATTCCTCAATACTCTCCATAGCACTTTGATTTCCTCAGATTTGTGTTTCACAGTGGCATCCTTTCTCCTATCCCCACTCTCCATTAAAAAAAAAAATTATGAAAGCTGGGTCCTTGACATATTAAGGCACATTCTTCTTCTCAGAGCTGCCACCTTGGAAATTAACACAGACCAACACTGGTAAGAAATACCAATAAAATTCCATTGCATTTCTTCTTCTTTTTGAGCTTTGCTTCTATTAATTATTTTTATATAGAAAAGCCCGAAAATTTCCAAAACCTGTGTCTAGTGTGACTGACTTTTGGGAGACGTTCATTAACAGATTCTTCTCTTCCACAAGAAACATCATAAGGAGAACCATACCATTACACCTGCTGTTCTTGTCTTTCCAAGAAGAAAAACAACATAAGGTAACCAATAGAGGACTGCAGAGCTGATTTTTTTTTTATATGTTAGCAACAAGAGCCTTAAAACCTCTTTGTTCTTTTAGTCTTTAAGTTTGTCTAATACGTAAGTATCAAGATGTTCAAGAAAAGCCAATGCATGTGCTTTTGCTTAAGGTTTGTATTTGGCCATAATTAAAAGATGTATTTGTAAACACAAATAAGGTGAAATTTTATTATCTTTTCAAACCCCCAAGGAAGTGTTAAAGAAGCTGTTTACTTGTTGCTAAACAGCTGGTACTGTTGCATTTCCAAACCAGCAATTGTTGAGCAATGGGTCAGGCAGTTGTTATACACTCAGTATCATCTAATGCTCAATGTTATGCTTCAGTGATGAAAGCTAAATGCCTTGTATCCTTATATAAAGCTGATGTAGGGTTTGAGACATTGTATGCTACCGTGATATTGCTTGGTTTTATTAAGGATGGAATGTGGGCAAGGAACGTCTGATTTTTTCTTGACTGTTTCTGCCCATGTGCCCCAGTAACAGCATATGGCTGCGCATCAGAAACTGTGGGTCCGATTCCAAATTAGGGTACAGATGCCTTTTACAATACTTTACAAGTCAGCTTAACATCTCTGTCAGCTAACCTGCAGAAATCTGTTACCAAGCTTTTGAGATCCAGAGAGAAAGGCACTCATGCTAGAACTGCTGAATGGTTACTCATAACCACTGTGAGCTGGATGCAACCAACAGATCTGAATGCTCTGAACAATATAGAACTTTTTATTAAAGAAAGGAGAAGAAAATAATACAAATAAACTGTCTTTGTAATACTGACCTCACCTCAATGAATGCAAATTTGGTGGACTTAAAAAGTAAGGGAGAGGCAAGCCGTATATTTTAAGCAACATGAGATCTTCTTTGGTTTTTTATTTGGATTGCATCGAGTTGAAATCATTGCAGGTTGATTTCTAATACTATATTAATATTATGGTCTGGATGAGTTTTAAAAGATTGTATAAGATAGGGTCAAATGTAAATAATGCAATACTTGATTGTGTAAACAACCAAAGAACAGTTTAGAACAGAAAATGAAGGCAGACAAAACAGAGTGGTTTAAGCGGACTGAATAGTTATACAGCTGGAGTATTATATTAATATATAATAGTGCTAAGAGCCATTTGACTCATGTATTCGTTTTGTTCCCAAAATACAGATGAGATTTAAATGCACCTAATAAGTGCAACCAAACACTAGAGCACTTAAAACCATGTGGTATTTCTATACACTCTTTCTGTACCAAAATAACTAATACTTTTCGTCATCATTGAACCTCTATGGAAATAAATATTGTTATCATGTACTATTAGAGAACCATACCGCCATACTTTTCCCCTTCTTATAGCCCGTCAGGTTATCAAGTACTATTTTGCCTTTATGATAGTACTGTAACATTCCAACTTTGCTTTGGTCACACAAATACTCAAGTCTTCTATTAAGTCGTAGGAAATTGTGCCAAGAGTAGCAGCAAAAATAGAGGTTCTAACTCAGTTTAAAATTATATAAAATATTTTATAGATCCTAATTCTCATAAGAAAGAAAACACTTCTACTACATCATTGAAACAGTTGTTAAATTAAAAAAGGGCATCATGTCCCATAGGTGCTTGGGACTCTGAAACTGTAAAAAGAATTGAAACTATCCAAAATAATATTACAGTGACAATTTTGAAGTTCAAAAACATCTGAAATACATTCACTTTCAATAGCCAGAAAGTTGACAAACTTGTAATAACAAGTAATAAACAATAAATAAGAACAAAAAAGTGCATTAACATTAATTTTTTTTTTTCAAATCTTAAAGAATTGTGCAAGGATTTCCATTTTGCTTTCCTCTACATAAAAAAAAGTATTTTGTCTTAAGCATTCCACTTTGAAATGTAAAAAAAAATTTCCAAAAATACAAGAAATATAACAATTTTTTTACTCTAGTCCTGCTCAAGACTTTGTCCCAATCTCTGATTATGGAGGTTCCATTTCTGAATTAGTAAAACAGTCAATGTAACTGCAGACAATTCTACAAGTTGCTCAGAATCCAAACAAACAAACTGATTAAGGATTGTGGTGGTGCTTGGGGTTTTTTTTCCCTTCTGATCTCTCTCACTTTTGTTTTCCTTAGATGATGTCTGGATTTTTGAAACTATAGAAGAAGATTATATAATCTTTTACTTGTTTAATTAATTCTAACAGAATAGCAGGATTTATTCAAGCCCATGTGGCATGGTAAACTGCCTTCTGAGTACAATAGAAAAGTACCCTATGGTGCAGCTGGAATCATGACACCATTTGTTTTGATAATAAGCTTTGGAATAGAGTAATAAAGGAAAATTTAAATCTTGGAAAACTTTCAGGGAAATTAACGAAAAATCTACTCTGATATTAATTAAAAAAAAAAAGGAAAAAAAAAATCCAGAGCAATCATCTCTTTTAACTGCTAAAGTTAAGCGGAGACGTTCAAAAGCAGGCTGCGGCAGCGCCCGCCTTAGCCACGGAGAGGAGTACCCAAACCTTGCAGATTTGGAGTGAGATGACTCCAGGGACAAAGCCCCTGCCTCCTCCGGCCCCCGGGAGCGTCCCCCAGCCCTACACCAGCAAGGCCTACTTTCCAACGTGCGCACACCACCGCCGTTGGGTTGTCAGCTGAACATCCATGTCGAGCAGCAACAGTTCATTATAAGCACATAGAGTGGGAAGGAAAAGGGATGAAGAAAACGCAACAGCAAGCACAGGCTTTTTGCTGCCGAGAATTAAGGAGGGGAAGATTGTACTCGGGGATAGGGACACCTCTCCCAGACGCCCACTCCCTGACACAAAGCTCGGAACAGCCCCTTTTCCCCCTCGCTGTAACTCCAGGAGCCGTCTCAGCACAGGGGCACCCCGGGGCTGCCCGAGAGGCCCGCCGGCCGCCGTTCGGCCCCGGGGGGGGAGGGGGTCCAGCAGCAGCCCCCCCAAGCAGTGTCAGCCCGGGCCGACCCGGTGACCGCAGCTGCGGCGAGCCCGCGGGCCCCAGGGCACCGGCTCCCGGCCGCCGCAACCCGCCCGCCTCGGCACCGTCTCCCTGCCCGGCGGTGGCGGGGGCCGCTGTGACTCCGTCCTCCCTCTGCCGCGGCCGGCGGAGACCCGTATGAGCCCCACCGAGGACCCCCCGTGAGCGGCCGCGGTTTACCTGGACGCCGGCACTGCTGGTCTGAGTCTCCGCCTCGACGCCGCAGCAGCGGGTGGCCCGGAGCCGGGCGGAGGCGCCCGGGTCCCTGCGTTCCCTGCGGCGGGGACCGCCGGAGGGCGGCGGCTGTGGGCAGCCCTGGTAGGCGAGGACGGATGGGATGGAGTCGGCTGCGTCTGTCTTGATAAAGAGGCCGCGCAGGGTGGCGGTGCCCTGCGAGATGGCGGTGGTCTGGTGGGGAGAACTGGACTCGTCCGAGTCCCGGCAGTAAATCACGCCGCTCTGCGAGACGTGGATGCTGGGGGCACAGCCCATCCCTTCCGTTCCCCACCCCGCCCCGCTGCACTGCCGCCGGCTCGGCCCGCTCCACTCCCACCTGCCGCCCGCCCGGGCTGCGGGGCCGCTGCCCCTGCGCCGCGCACCCCGCGGCGGCCCCGGCACCACCGGCCCCGGCACCACCCCCCGCCGGCGGCGCTGCCCCGGCCGCTCCCGCCCATACGGCGCCTCCCCGGCACTCGCCCGTCTTGCCGCACCGCCTTCGGCCACCCCAGACCCGTTAAGCCCCTTCCCCTGCGGCGCAGCGTCTTACGAAGCACCTGCGGCCACCGGCTCCTTCAGCCCGGTGGGGAGGACAGGGAGGGGGACAACAGGCATCATCGGCGGTGCAGCCCCCTTCCAACCCTGGCACAGGGTCTGGTCTCAAGCCTTCGGTGTGTACAACATGACAGCCCTCCCAATTGTGCAAAACACTTTTTTCTTTTAAAAATACTTATTTTGACAGTCAAAGCACGCCTACTTTTCTTAACCATGGGTGAGAAAATCTCAGTTGTCTGGGAGGGCTGCAGAGGGGAGTTCGGAGCCACACAGCACCCACTGTAAGTTTGGGGAAAAAAGCCAGGATTGTTCCACAGTTTTTAATGCTGTTTTTCAATTAGGCCAAAACTGCTGTTCAAGCCTTTATGTCTGGTAGCTGCCAGTCCCTGTTTCCAGTCCCTGGGGAGATAATCAACCAAAATGATTAATGCTGCAGAGATTTACACCTCTTCTTAGCTTTCCACAGTGAATAGTTTCATTCACCTCAGTGAAACTACTTACAAGGTGTAAAGCTAAACGTGGGGTTTAAGTCTTCACAAGATTTTAGTTAGATCTCTCTGTTTTCAATGACACATTATAAATCCTTCAAGAACTGGTAATGTCATCCAAGCAGTATGCTGCCTGCCTAATCAACCATTTATCTGACACCCAGTTACCAATGAACACTTGTGTATACATCTTTTCTTCTCCTTGGAGTGTTACCTGATGCTTGATAGCTGTTTCTCCACCTCGTGCAAAACACGTGATGTAAAAATACTAGAAATGTGAAGTGCAGTTGATGCAAGGATTGTGATGCTGAACGACAAAGTGCTGCAAACAAGTTATTTTGGCTCCTAGTACTCCCAAAACACTTTCATGGATTAGAGACCAGGTTATTCAGAAGTCATGACATCACAGCTAAAAATCCTTGGTTTAGAGAGACTGTCTGGGCCTTTAGTCTCTGTCTCTGCTGATCCAGTCCATGGGTCATTGTAATTACGGTAACATGGACTCTTCCATCAAGAACTGGACTTGAGATCACCAACCTATTTGACAAACTGTGGTTTTCCAGTCACCAGAGAGATTCCACGTTGGCCTTAGTAATCAAATTTCTCCAAGTAACGTTCTTCCCCTACTCAGTGTTCACAAATCAACTTGTATCTGATATCTTGTGTATACTGCATGTTTGCATGCTGCCACACTGATCTGCTGACTGCTGTCTTTAACGACTACCTTGAAGACAGGCTCAGGATGAGTGAAATGAAGCAGATTACACTTCGTCACCTAGCCATGCAGCTTTTGTTGCTGCTTAGGCTGCAGTTCTGGATGAGACCTTCCAGTCTCCCAGAGCAAAATGCACTTAGTTGCAGATGAACGTGTCCTAAAGCTGCATTTAATAACAGAAGAGCAACTGGTTGTATTCCTTGCAATATTTTCAAGTCCCTCTTTGTTTCTGTTAATGGTTGGGAAACTACAGTTGGGGGTTTGAATTACCTTCCCTAGACCACACCTGAGATTTGCAGCGGAGTCAGGAGCTCAGGCATGCCACTCAGAATCCACACACTGGCATAAATGGCATTGCCCTGAAAGACCTCTGACAGTTGTTGACTATCGAGTTTGAGACGTTTTTTCATAGGAATTTACCTATCCCAGGTATAAACAGCATCTAGACTTTTAATAAAGGATGTGAACATAAACCATACTTTGACAGAGCAGACTGAGCTTCGTGAAAATATCATGTCACACCCTGAACTGCGTTGCTTGCTATTCACAGTCCATTCTTCCGAACTGATATCAGTGGTAAATAATTTCATCAGTCAGCCAATACCTAGGTTTCCTTAACAGCCCTTTTTGGTTTCTGCCCTCTTCCTACTAAATTCTGTGACAACTTTGCTATTGATTTCAGATGGCGTTGCAGGCATCTGCCCATTTTCACATGGATTTCCCTTGCTTAGGTATAACATTTGAGTTGATGTCAGAGAACACGTCACAGGAATATGAAGGCACAGCTCTACAGAAACTTTGCTAAATGCAGCTCTCAAGTAGCTCTCCCTGTGCTGTTGATTTTGGGGTAACAGGGAAGGATTGCCCGTGATGAAGATGAGCATCTGCAATGATGGATACTCCCCAACCTCCCTGGGCAACCTGTGCCAGTGCTCAGTCACTCTCGCAGTTCCTTCCTGATGTTGAGGGAACCTCCCATGTCTGTGCCCATTGCCTCTGGACCTGTGACTGGGCTCTCTAGGGGAACAAGAAGATGCTGAATTAGGATTTGACTTCTAGGACATAAAGTTTTGCCCTTAAGAGACCAGAAGAAGAAGACATTGCCCTTAAGCAGAATGGAAGAGGAGGTGATGGAGGACCTGACATGGCCGGAAGGAGAACTGATGTGGTGGTAAACAGTGGAAAGATCCAGATGTAAACAAGGGAATGAATTAGCTAGAAAATAGTGTGTTGTTTTTAGTTAATAGCCAATGAAAGGTTTTGTAGATGATGTATTCACAGTAGTAAAAGACTATAAAAGTAGTTGTAAAAGAACAATAAAGTGATTCTTCTTCACCACCTACTGGAGTTCGCTCTTTGATCCCACCGCTACAGGGCTCCACTGAAAAGAGCCTGGCTTTGTCCTCTTTGCACCCTCCCTTCAGGTATTTATAAGCATTTACGAGATTCCCCCTGAGCCTTCTCTTCTCAAGGCTGAACAGTCCCAGCTCTCTCAGCCTCCCCTCATATGTGAAGACAGAGACAGAAGAAGCAAGTGATGATTCGCATGAGCAGAGGCTAGAGCAGGGCAGAGTGAGTGAGTGCAAAGGAGGATGACTGTCTGCTGCTGGAAAGGGAAGTGAAGAAATGGAAAGTTAAAGATTCCTTTTCTTAACATTGGTACTCTTACTCCATCTTGCCTGTGAGAACACAACCATGGATATACTGGACAGGAAGGAAGAGGGTGTGGCGTGTTAGCCTTTGGCTGAGGGCCAAACCACACACACCTGCTCACACAGTCCCTGCCCCCATCCAATCTTAGGGGAGAGAATTAAAGAGGTAAATGGCAAAGAGGACTCGTGCGTTGAGATAAGGACAATTTAATAACTAAACTACAACAATATTGGAAATAATACTATATACAAATATGCAATGTGATACACAGTGATACTGCCCCCCCCCACCCGATGACCAAAGGCCCCACCTGCTCCCGGCCAACGACCCCGGAGGAGGGAGGGCATAGGTGATACACAATGATACTGCCCCCCCCCAAAGGCTCAGCCTGTTGCCAGCTAATGATCCCCAGAAACCGCACTCACGATTCCCCCAGATGGGGGGCTGGGGGGCGGTGCACCGCTTCCCGAGGCACTCACGGAACAGATATAACAGCCCAAGCGTCCCAGGCCGAAAGCTGACCGAAGCAGGGGAAAAATAGCTAATGATCCCCCCGGAGAAGGAGGATCCCGAAACTTATGGAACGGAGATAATGAGCGTCCCGGGCTCCGAGAGCTACTGGCGTCTGGGGGGGGGAAGGCCTTGGGAGAGCAGATGCAGGCTCCCGAAGCGAGATGATCCGGAGCCCAAGGGAAGTAAAAGAGAGAGATCTCCCAGAAGGGCCCTCACCTATATACTGGGTATGACATGCATGGGATGGAATAATAATTGGTCAGTCTGGTTTCAATCTGAACCTAAGAGCAAATCCCAGGCTAGCAACTGGACTGTCTCTCCCGCCGCTCTGTCTGTGGAGAGGAGAGAGGCTGAATGTATTTGTCCTTGAAGGTATCCTGGCAATAACTATAAACGTTTCTTCTTATCAGCTTTCTCCTGAGCAGGAATCCAAAACATAGCTTCTTGCTAGCTATTTATGAAGAGAAGGAAAAAAAAAATTAGCTCTCTTCTACTTAACCCATGACAGAGGGAATATCTAACACACATGCATTCACACTTGCACCACCCTTTATGGCACATTCAAGTCATGCTCCTGCAGTCACCTTGCTGCAGTCTGCCCTGACTGACGCCCACTAAAGCTTTACTGTGAACAGCACATACTAATTCAACCAGAGACTTACAGGAGGGACAGTTAATGTATTGAAGCAGACTCTGCCCTCAGAAAAGCATATTTAGTGTGGTTCCAGAATTAAGCCAGTGTATCCAAACACTGGAAGATATTCACATGCACCAATTCTTCCACTACTAAAGAGCCTTCACTGTCTTTAGTTCCAACTGTATGAATCCTAACAAATTTTGTGCTAAAAGGAAACCAATTTCTTACACATTACTAATTTCAGTGTGATGAGTTTAAGGATATGAGTGATTTTGGAAGCTGTCAGTGCCAGTGGAACCCTTAAACACCTAATTTTTTTTTTTTTTCCAGTACAAAGCTGTGGATATACATTCTCTGTGGTGCAAATCCCTCCACAATGAGGAAAATAGACTCCAAACTTTATATCCCTTCCAAAGCCAGTCATAGGCTTCACTCTGACCTCAATATTAAGGCTCTGTGCTACGTGCAGATTGGTAAATTTACATTGTCATTATTGGAAGTAACATCTGTAAATCCCAGGTCATTGCAGTAAGAATACACTACTTCAGAGGTTGCACTTTACAGAGACTTAAAAATCTGGTACTTGACAACTAGCTGCTGAAGACAGTTACCTCTATTGATGGTTCATTTACTGTAAAACCAGTTTAAGAATGTATAAATAAGCCTGTACAAAAAAAAGTAAAATTACTATGCTCTTAGAAGGCTCAACAGTTGCTCAGTCCTTTAATATTGGTCCGACAGATTTCTAAACTACAGTAAAAACTAACATGCCGCACAGCCACATTAGAGCAAAGTAAATACCTAAAAATAATTTACATTATCCAGAGTGTGTGCTGTGTTTTCAATTTTAAATTGTTTTCAACTTTAAATAGATGTGAGGAAAATAATAATCATGGCAGCAAGAATAGAAGTCTTCTCTGTATACCTCTGTTTTGTTAAAAAAACCCACCTCCATAATAATTTGATAATCTATAGTAGATTATCACATGCTAACATCATACTTCTACTCATCAAGAAATGATGGTGCTTGGAAAAGAGAAAGATATTAGACACAAGAGTTGAGGGTTATTTCTTTTGCCTGAGGAAGAGCAGAATGTGTTCTTCAGTCCACAAATCTGATGACACTCACACCAATGGAATCAAGAGTAACTTCACTGAAAGCAGTTGCTTTTCTCCAACTCAACCGAAAAGCAAAATCAAGTACTATTTTTTGCCCTGCCTAAAGCTACTTTCATTTAATAACTTCGAAAAACTCTTCTGAGCAGCAAAACTGTGTTTTAATTTACCATTAGTTTGTTATGCTGTGTTTGCATACTAAATTCTGTGAGTGCTGTGAATAACAATCTCTCAATTGCAACACCTCAGGTAGGTATTGTTCAGACAGAATCGGTTTGCTGGAATTGCTTGCTAATCAAACTGTAAAACCTGACTTTGTCCCTCTTTTACAGTCAGATTTTGTCTGGCTCAGACAATATCAGCTGTCTCAGTTTTCCCCAGTTCATAAAATACCTTAAACTATGGATATTTTGCAAGTGGGGAAAACAAGTCACAGAGAAGCCTGTTGCCAAGCTCATTCAAAGGAGAGGGAACTCAGCTTGGTTCCCTTTCTGTTAGCAGTCCATGCTGCTATAAATGCTGTGAGGTACAAATTGTGGTGAGATTGCATGGAGGGGCAGGGGCCTTCCTCCACCTCTTTGTGTGTGAGCAAGGAAGAGCTGTGATTCCTGCCCTCCTGTCTGCAGCTGTATATCTCTCCCCAAGGGCAGAAAAAGATGCAGTCCTGGGCTTTTGCTCCTTGCTGCAGACAGGTGATGAGGTGCCCCAGGGATGCAGATTCCCTGCTGGGCACAGACACCTGTTATTGGCCCTAGAATGGGCCAGCTTGGCACTGTCCTTCATATCAGCATATTCTTTCCTTAGAAGGGGAAGAATAATGTACAGAAATACATAGCAACTGGAGGCTTCGGTAGCATTATGTGTTAGCATTATTCCCCTGAATAATGAAAGAAAAGAAACTGAACTTTTGTCAGGACACTGGCCAGATACTTCTAGTTATAAGCAAATTTTCTAGGACAACAGAGATCACAGCATATTTAAAAGGCTTAGATTTCTGCTCTCCACCAACCTTTCTGTTTGCCTTCGAGTAGGACTGAGTAATGTACTCCACAGCCCTCAAAGTTAAGGAAAGTAGCTGTGGTTCTCTTACAGGCACTGAACAGTCCCCCAGCAACACTTGAGCGGTTGCTTCCTCACAAGAAGCTTGCTCTCTGCTCGTTATTACTTCACTAACACAACTCTTCTCCCTTGATTTACTGTTCTGCGGGAATATTTGAATGTTTGCGCAGTAAATGCCTCTCGGGTGGCATTCCCAGGAAGCCTTTGGCTCCGCGCAACGGGCACCGCTAAAGGCAGCTCCGAGCGAGCCGAGCTGCGCTGAGCGGGCGGGGGCTTTGGCAGCCCCGGCGGTGCGACACATCTCCCACAGCCCCCGGTGTGCTGGCCGGAGGCTGAGATCACTCGGAGAGTGCCAGAACCTGGTGCTTCTGCCCCCCGGCTCGGGGCTCCGACCCCCTGGGATCTCCTCGCTGCTCCCTCCCCGGCCCGCCCGGTCTCCCCTTACCTTCCTCCCCGGCCCGCTCATTCTCCGAGGCGCGGCAGGCAGCGGCACCGGCGCTCCGGCGCAGCTCACCAGGTGAGCGAGGCGGGTCCCGCTGCCGCCGGCGCCTCCCCCGGGGCCGGTCCGCCCCCCCCGGAGCTTCCCCGGAGCTCTCCCGCCGCCCCGCGCCCGGCCCCGCTGGGCTGCGAACGCTCCGGGAAAAGGAGTTTCGGCTGCGGAGCTCCACTGGGGAAAGAAGGCGAACCGGCTCACCCGAGCTATCCCGGCACCGCGCCCTTAGTAATAGGGAGAACTGCTCGGGAAAAGTCAGGTGAACCAAGTGCTCTGAGCCTGTCTGGACAGTCTTTGGAAAAAGGCATACCCTCACATCCCCTGGAGAGAGTGCTGAATCCACACAGAGCAGTGAGCTTGTTGCTGGTCCTTTTCGGGATCCTGGGCTACAATCCAGACTCACAGCCGAGGAGAGGGGAGACAAATTGCCTGGCACTGAGGGAGGGCAGTGTGATGCTGATCTGGGGCAAATCTCAACTGCCAGGTGTGGGACCAGAGACATACTTCAACCAGACTTCTTTCATCTTTGAGATGTTGTAGTCTGCAGCAAGTATCAGGTAGGTGGAATGTGTTGTCTCGGGAATGACATCTTTGGGTTTGACTGGACTTGACTCTCTCACTTGTTGCTCTCTCCTTCATGCCTCGAGAACAGCTTTTTGCTGCTTTTCCTTTTAGAGCATTGCTGTTTCTTGGGAGTACATTAATAGTGTCAATACTATCATTGCTTTGTAGTAGTACTCAAGGCCTCAAGGAGGGAGCTGTACAAGATACTCAGGAAACACAGTAAAAAAACAATCTCTACCCAAAAAAGTCAGAGGCTTGCACACAAGGCAGCGGAGAACATATGAATGTCACATAAGCAGAGCAACATTAAAGACAACTGGGAGCTGTGAGACAAGTAGTGGTCAACTCACAGCAGCTGCCTACCCAAAACCCCAGAAAACCACAGACCACAACACAAAACAAAGCCAAAGCACTGAGCTTGTGGAGAAAAACAGTTCTAGAGACAAGAAATAGAACCAGTGTGTGTCAGCAAGTTATGTCAGATTCAGGCTAGGGGCTGCAAGGAGCTGCCCTACTTCTAGGAGAGAAGAAAGACTGTCAGTGAGCACAATCCTCTTGGAGCTCCCAGGAACCCTAGACTGTGCACATATTGAGATGTCTTCAACAGCAGGTCAGAACATCCCCCCTTCTGTAGCGATGCATCTGCAAAGAGCTGTTGTTTGCGAGCTCACGTCCTTGGCACTCTCTCAAAGGTCCTGGTCCCATGTAGATGAGGTGGACAGGAGGTTTGCCACAGCCTCAGCTGCATACAACCACGTTCTTGGATACCTGGGACTGCAGCCCTTCTTCAACACCTCTGCACAAGTGCCAGTTGTCAATCATCCAGCTGCAAAACTCGGAATCAGCTTTGCCTAATTATTTCAAAGGATTGTCAGACAAGCAAGCAGCATCACAGCCTGCCCTGGGACCCTCCTGCGCCCAGGCAGACAAATTAGGGACTAATTAAAACATGCCTTTTAGTCCAGCCATTCTGCGCAGGCAGGCTGCCTTCCCAACAAAGACCCAAGAAAAGGAGGAAGAATTTCACCTCGACATGGCATCATGATCAGGGCAAGGTGCTCATTTAGGCACAAATGCTCAGAAGTGCTCACAGTGTGAAGTTTTGGATCCAGCCACATAGAGTTTTCGCAGTTCTCACAAAGGCCTTGCACTGTCCCCTTTGAGCTGATATGGCTTTTGAAGACTCACTGGAGCAATGCTGAGACCAGCTAGAGCATCAATTCTTTGCAGGCACTGAGAAACTGGCACATGAAATGTGGAAGGCTCAGCCCCATTGCTAACAACCACACTCAGCATGTGGCAGGCAAATGACATTTTGCGTGCACTCCAAAAGAAGGATGTCGTCCTGCAGCGACTGTGCTACCAGCAAGGCTTTCCCTGAGCAAAGAGTGCAGGCACAGGTCCACGCGCTTTTTATTTACCTGTGACTTAGGACCAGGCTGCTGACATCTAACTGCAGAGCTTTAGAAGATAAAAAAATAACTCAGTCTTTGTTTCTGGGGAAACAGCACAAATGTAGGGGTTTATTCTGCCTACTTTTCTTTTAGATATAGAAGTAAAATAAAAAGTAAATTGTCTGCATTTTTAGTATATTTTGCATGCAGGTAGACCTTACAATGCACTAAGGACCCCACTTCAGGCTTGGTATGTTACTCCTACTGAACTTAATGGGAATGTGGCTGTTTATATTCTAACTGGGATGGAATTAGGCCCTTCATTCGAACTTTACAGCTTTTTTATTCTTTTTTAATAAATCTGTTTCATCATTCTTAGTTTGCTTCTGTTGTGTTCTGAGAACATCCTAAGGACACTCCAGCATCATGAATAACATCTTTAAATTCTAGTATGCAAACATTCATTGTGCCTTCTAGTGGGTAATGTATATAGACTCCAAATCTCCCTCAGGTTGCATTTTCATGCTAATGTCTTGGGACTTATGTTAGTATCAATAAGGTAATTTTCAACATTTTTATCACCCTGGAAGGCCCTAATTTCTTTCCTATGCTGTTCATTTGTGCTTTCTTGCACACAGCCAGTTATGTTCTGAACATTTGGCTTTTGCAATTTTCTTTGCTGTGCATAAATCTGCCATTAAAATTCCTGTCATCTGCAACCCTGTTTGTGAGGAGCACATTCCTGAGATGTTATTGAAATCATACAAACAGTAAGAAAGTGGGTGTTTGCATATCCCCCTTGGGTGGACTTCCCTGAGTACATCATCTGTGCCTGAATTGTACCATGACAGAAACAGAGTTCATGCTTTTTATGCAAGCAAAATGCCCAGTCCACAGATTCTGGCAATTTTGGAAGAGGTATCCAAGACACATCACAGACAAGACCCAGGATACTGCTTTTTTTGGGTGAATTACTGAGCTGGTGGAAGCAAACAAGAAACTCCAGCAGCAGACCAGGAGGTCTGGGTACAGCAAGATCGATAATTAATTTCTGCCTCCTTAGCTGGCTGCAGCCTGGCTGTAGCTTTGGCTCACAGCATCCACGTGTAGTTTATGGAGAGACAAGCTCTAGGTACCTGCTGGCGGTGAGGCTGAGGCATGGTTGCCCAGATACTCCTTTCTGCCCCAACTGCAAGGAACAGAGCTTGGTCATCCGGGGCTCAGACAGACTCCAGAGCTCAGATTAAGTTTGCACTTGACTGTTTGTTTGGCATTAGCAAAGCACACAATAAGACCTTCCTAGTCTTGCAGACAAACCCAGTCCCACAAATTGCATCCTTACTCTTTTCTCTGCCATCAGAATTTCCTGCTCTGATCTCACAGTAGGCAGGAGTAAGATGTCTTTGCCACTTAGACAAGTTTTTTTCTTTTTTTCATTTGTGTTTGAAAATGCTGATAGATCTCAATATGTAAGAAGTAACCTAAAATTATCTGTACTTAAAATGAACAATTTTTACCTCTGAACATACATAACCTATGTGTAGGTTAGACTATTAATCCTGAACTGGCCATGACTTACCAGACTGCAAGCCAAACTGGAGAACAGAACATGGCTTCATTAATTTTTTTTATCCAGTCTTTATACACTAGCTTGGTTTTAATCTCTCCTCAGGTTTTCAGGTCATCACAAGGACAAACAGAAAAAAAAATCACTAAAGGTTGATGTTAGAAGCTGAGGTAAATAGAGATCTAACAATACTCTCTGGCAGAGCACAGCTGGCTGGATAAGACACTGCCTGACAGAGATTTGTCTGATGATGTGTACTCAAACAAGCATTGCTTTTGTCACTGGCTAAGAAAGAACCATTCTTCAGAGAAGGAAGTGTCGTTCAATAATGGTAATAATAATGATGATAATAAATAATAACAGTAGTAATAGATTTGCATTCCTGAACAATTCATTGTCATTTTATATAAAAGATCAAGCAAATAAAGCTGTGGGCTTTATGCTGCATTTTAGGTGCTGGTTCTTGCATACAGATTGTATTTCCAAGCTCTTTCCCTTCTTGATGCTGTCTCAAAAGCCTTCAGGGGAAATGAAGGGCTAATTCTGTCTCACACAGCCATACTTCTCCACAGACCAAGTCACTCCCAGTCCCACTTCTTGAGTCTGGCCTGCAGAAATCAGGGGATGGCACAAAATTGTCACTGGTCACTTGAGATTGAGAGATCCCCCTTCAGTTTCCAGCAGGCTTCAGATAGTCCTGAGAGCCTTTGACTTTGATGGGACTGCTAGCATGAGCAAAAAGGCCACAGGATCCTTCATTAATCCTGTTGTTATCTATAGACTTCAGAGTGTATCAATTATTTCATTTGCCTTAGTTAATATTTTACAGTGTAATCTTTGTATGTAGTAAATGCCATAATATTTCAAGTACATACCAGCTGATGCTATAAATTGCGTCAATTGATATGTACAGTAGCTTCTTGTCTTGCCCTGGAGTTGTTCATTTGGTTGGCAGACAATCAATTTACTGTTAAATGTGTTCTCAACTGACAGTCTGATTGGACTCTTTTATGTCTTTATGAAGTAAATCAAAAGTAATGCACTAGAAAAATCATGTAAAAATAGCACAGGAAAATTTGTAAACTACAAGCCAGAAAGCCACAAACATCACACAAAGCAAACACTCATGAGGGATATCACTTCTCGCTAGACTTACCGCAAATCAGGAGTGAACACTATGCAATGCTGTGAAGAAGAACTAAAGATACTGAAACACTCAACTCAAGGAGCCAGTCTAGCAGAATTAAGCAGCACTAAGCCATTTGTATCTAGAATATGGATCATACACCTCACCATGTGTTTCAGACAAGATCTTTTCCCCTCAGTTATATTTGGGACACCTAAGGGCAGGTCCTTTTGCCAGTGAAGCTCAACTGAAGACATTGACTTGTTCTCTTGTCATTAGGCAACACAAGGCTTTGGTGGATCATATGCTCCTCTTCTGACTCTGGAATAAACTGTGCCGCTAATAAAACCAGATGAAGGAGCCATTATCTAACTGGAAAACAGTTTTAAGGAATGCAGTAATTCCTGAATGGTATTGCTGTGTCTGCAGAAAATAAGGCTTTGCAGAGCAAACTTGTATTAAAAGCAGTGTGAAATAAAAATCTTCTCCAGCTCAAGGAAAGTTATCTACCCTTTTCACTGTCTCCTATAAACAAACACTAACAGCATTGGGCATTTGCTGTTGAGTATCCATTTACATAAATTTTGCTACAAAATAGTATTAGGAGTATTCATCTCACCCATCACAGGAAAATTCCTCTTCTGCTAATTTTGTCAGGTTGTCTACTTACTGAAGATTATCTTCTCTCTTGGAAAGATATGAGCATGGCTTCGCACAATACTTGGCAGAACTCTGTTACTTGGCCAGGGCACAAAAGAAAGAAGAAACGTGAATCGTCTTGTGCCTCTAAACACTCAGGGTGATGCTTCAAGCACACAAACACGAATTTCACTATTTTAGAGCACTCCTTAGCAGGACTATGTTCTAAACTATCCTTTGTCAAAGATGATGATTACATCACAGACTGTGTACTTGTGCAACACCCATGCGTGGATGTACAGGCACAGGGCTCATGCCAAGGAAGATATGATGAATACAAACTTCACACGAGTCATTAACATTTGCAAAGCTCATTGGAATTATGGGACAAAAGACAATATGCTTGCGCAAAATGTGTTAATATGATGTTTACAAATAGATGCTTCTGCACCTGCTAGAATACAAATATTTTAATGGGCGCATTTGAAATCTCTCCAAGGTTATAGCTCTGGGAAACGACTACTGAGCTCATTATATAGAAACAATCTGACTTTTTGCTTTCTTTGCAATAATGCAATGAACCTGCACAAACACAATCACTCCTGAACAACTAAGGAGACAGAGGTAGCAGAAGAATCCTTTTATCTGCATGTCACAGTGTCAAACCCAGAGCCATTGCACCAAAATATTGGTATTCACATGTGCAAGTCATGGCTATCCACATAACAGTCTCAGTTTAGGAAGTCCTCTCCTTGGCCCTTTGGATGAATTAGTGTAAGCATATACAAGAAAGAGTAAAATTAGATTACACTGGGAATGACTACAGCAATTTAAGAAAACCTTGCGGTGAAGATCTACTACATCTAGCAGTTGACAGAAAAAAAAATCACTGAACTCTACTTCATGTCACAATAAAATTGTGTATCCTTTATTATAATATCTATACTTGTCTCATGATGTCTAAAAGTTTGTTGCAGTTATGGAGGGTTTGGAGGAAAACAATTTCCAGAGCACCAATAGAAAAAAAGTAACACCTTAAAAAAAACCCCAACTAATCAAACAAATAACCCCATACCAGTTCCTGCAGCAATATGGTGGTAGAACTACATATTTTCCTCCGAGCTACACAGCCCTTACCAAGGCACAACAGTGGCAATCTGCTCGTCTTTACAAGTAATGAAGATAACTTGTGTTGCCCACCAAGAAGCATCCAAAACTCTTCAGTGCAGCTTAAGACTCACTTCCCAGCTGTGGCAGTATGGGTGTTAAAATTGTATCTGTACAAAGGCCAGAGAAATCTTTTGCACAGGACAAATTAGAGTATAAAAGGCTGCAGTGGGTTCAAAGCACAATGCTGGAAATGCAGCAACAAAGAGTTGCTGTCACCTCATGCACAGCACCTCAATTTCTCCATCCTGAAGCCAGCCTGAAATTCACAAACCTGGTGGGTGCGGATCAATGAATGGCTGCATACCAACAGTTTTACTGATGAAGTGGCAATCCACAACTATCATGCCAAGTCAAAGGCTCCCAGGCTGGTTGCAGCCTCCTGCTCATCCTGCAGACTCCACAGGGGTGTGATGAGTTGCTGGACTGGGCTGCTGTATGTGCTCTATGTGTCTGTGCAGTGGAGCTATACATCTTCCTTCATGGGAAGATGGCAGAGCACCCTGGGCTCTGTTGGCTGCTCTGGTTACAGCAACTGCATGTCCTCCTTTAGGAGAGGCAGATTGACAAATCTGCTTACAGACCCCTTAGGTTGGAAAGGTATGTGCTAGTCCTACTGCACAGACCATGAGGTCTCCAAAGACTCCATAAGACTCCTGACAGAAATCACAGACGAAGGCAAAGCCACTGCTTAGCTGAGTGAAGTTTCCAATGTAGGGACAAAGGGTACAAAAGCTACAACTCCTCACCGACTCTTTTCTGGTAACAGAGTGAGCACATGAAATTGTACGTCAGAAGGTGGTTCTACCGACTTCTGGAAAACATCTTCTAGAAAATGTAATGAACTCAAAATGTGAAAACACAGGGTTTTTTGTTCTCCATTGTAATCTAGAGTGCAAGATCATTTGCAATTATATACAGATATTTGCAACTTATTTGCTGACGCAGACCATTTTCACCCACAAGCCATGTAGGTTAAATATTTGTTATTTGCACTCAGAAATCACTGCGCGCAATGTTTCCAGGCTCACATCAATAGACCATGTTCAAATCAATTTTAAAATCTGACCTTTAAAATGACATAGTGGGTTTCTCAGTGCACTGTATAAGAGTGATTATTTTTCCATAGTGGCTAATTCCAGATAATAATGAATACCACAAATTCAGCTAAAGAAGGAAAAAAATGCTAGGAAAAAAACCACCTCAGACTTATGATAGTAATCTTCATTACTCAGTTAATCTTCATTAAAAAATAAATGTGCTTTTGCAGAGACAATCCTGCCTCAGTTTCCCTTGTAACTTCCAAATTAAAACCACTACTTCTCTCTTCCCTTGCATCTTCCTGTTCTCTCTTTGAGCAGTTTCTCTCTTACAGTTTTTGCCCTTTCCCCCCACCTGTCTACAGAGATACACCTCAGTCTTCCATTCCAAATAAACTCTTTTCCTCGGCAATAACAGGTTTTCAAGCTACTGCCTTCTCTCACAATCCTTCTCTCCTCTCCAAGAGAAGAGACTATACTGTTTGCTTTAGCTACTTAATTTTCCTGTAATTGAATGGTGACCCCTTAAACCAGGTCTCTGGCTTAAGCTTTCTCTTCCATCAAATTATTCTTTTAAAGGCTGATCATGTTCTCTATCCATCTGAGCCCCCATACTGCTGGAAGAGTAAATAGCAACAGTGAGCATTCACTCACAGGGCAATTGGGATTGCTCGGTCACCTGAGCACAACCAGAACTACAGTTCTACATACAGGAAAGATCTTGGACATGAGGAATGATCAAATACAACCAAGGGAGCAAACCTATACCAAAGCAGTTCTGCCTCTTCCTATCTGTGACCATCATCACATGCTCATCCTATCTCATGGCCAAGAATAGCAGGAGGATCAATCTGAAATTAATCTAACAGCATTCATATGATACTCCTGCCCATTGCAAGAAGGTCATCATACACAGCCACTGCTGTTCTTTTACTTACAAGGCTCTGAAGTGAGACCGATAGGAAATACCGAAGGCAGACGGTTTGCCTTATCATCATCTTTTCTACAAATAGTAGTTTAGCATCAGCTAGTAGTTAATAAGACAATCATTATACAGATACACTTGCTTCAGCAGCAGGTCAACAAAACCTTCCTGAAGAATTGTGACACCTTGTTCTACAGAAAGGCAATGGAGAAAAGGATCAGAGGTACAGTCTGGCATCAAAGCCAGTGACTTCATTGAAACTCTAAGCAAACTTCTTGTCTTTGGTCCCTGAAAGATTACATTCTTAGTGTAAGTAAGTAAAAACTCTGGTTTACTCTGGAGCAATTTTCCTGCAGAGTGGTATACACCAAAGGCACTCAGTTCTCTATCTACAGGGTGGTCAGGCACTTTTCCTGACCTCTTTCTTTACAGACACTTTTTTTTCCTACCCATCTCTGAATGTTGCTAATGGCCTACAGTCACACATGCATTTCTTCTTGTCCATCTGGTGCTCTCTTTCCTTCTAATCCATTAATTCCAAGAATCCCCTAAAAACTGGGTTTGGCTTTTTTCAGATATATTGTCTCAAGCCTTCCTTTAATTAAAAAATTGTTCTTTACAATGTCTGGACTTATCTTGTAGACTGGAGCAGAAAGGGAAACACATAACATTGCTTCAGTTTCGTTGGCACTGTGCAGGTGTATGGTGTTCCACAGATTACCTAACTGCTGCTAAAGCTTAGTTTATCTCCTAGGCTGGTTGCTAGTTATCAGCTCTCCCAGTTATGGAAAATTTTCTTTCCTTGTCCCTTGAAAGTGTATAAACAGTCTATATCGAAGGTTTTTAGAGTTATCACAAAGGCTCCCACCTGGTGGAGGTTTTTTAACACGGGATGGTGATATTACATTGCACAGTGAAATGCTCTTGCTGGAAAAGTTGCATCATACGTGAAGCTTATGCAAGTGCTGTGTATTTGCTTAGGCTTTTTATTATGGGTCACAAAGTGGGTAATTTTAGGATGTGGAATGTCTCCTTGCATGGGAAATGGAAGTTGGCATGTCCAGAGAACACAAATACACTTAGTTTTGGGAGGGGATAGAGGAGGGAGTGAGCAAAGTACTACAGGATCGCTTACACTGAAATGGTCCTGGATTCCTGGATTCTACCACATCTATCTTAATCATGTGAAAGTTGTTTTTTAATGCTGATTCCATGTTTGTCGTGTTGTAAGTCATTTCTGGCTATGATGTGAGGAGCAACGCAGTGAGACTATTTGTGCTGTGCTGATGAATGCCATTAAAATAGCATCAAGATGATGAACTACTAATTCATTCAGCAAGAGTCTCTCAGCTTGCAAAAGCTCTAAATAAAGAGACAGAGGGAAAACAAACAAGCAAACAAACAAAACAGCCAAAGCAAGTAGGAAGATGAGAATTAAAGCCACAACTAGCTGCATAAAAGCTAAAAGTCCCAGAAACAAGGATTTAGAAATTCCCAGTAATATTGCTGTCTGAGCACCCTCTAGTGGTACACAGTTCAGGATAAACAGCTCCAGAGATGAAAATGTGATCCCCCAGGGAAAAAGTAAGCAGAAGACGTAGTGTCTTGTTGACTTTGTTCGGACAATTAATCACTGTATCTGTGTTTCCATTTGGAAGACAAGGAAGTAACTTAACATTCAAAACCAATTTCATTATTTATCTCTTGGCATTGTGTTCCCAGCATTTCCTTAATTTTCATTTCATCCAAGTGGTTAGAGGCTTCTGTTCATTTACAAGTATTCTACTGATTCCTTTTAGACTCATTTGCAGTGGAACAGGAGATTAGACTAATATGAAAAATAACAAACCAGTATAACAATTCAGAGGGAACAGAAGTCAGTCCAACTGATTTCCAATCCCTCTGGCGCCAAGGTATATTTATCTGTTATCAGTTGGGTTCAACATACAAGAAGAGCTAAGACCATGGTGCTACAATTATGAATTATTGTCACTGTAAAAAAAAGAAAATCATACCAGATAGTGTGAGACTGCTTATTTCCTATGGAAATCTCCTATACTTACAACATTTCTAGATCCACCAGATGCTACTCCTGGAGACTTTGCCACAGTGAAGACACTTGTCAGCAGGAAGATTCAAAGTGGTGGTGTCAGACAAAACTTCAGCTCTTATGTTCTACCTCAGGGACTAGGCACTCCTCCATGGCAGCATTAGACGACACAAAAAGAACAGCTTGAAGGAAGACAGATATCCGTAACTATGAGGAGGCTTAACACCTTGGAGCATCAAATCAAATCAAGCCTATAGCAGGGCCTAGACTCCTTGAAGAAAGGACCACAGATAAAACTTCATGAAGCTCAGATCTCAGTCTTCAATATCTGTCTTGCCAAGTGAGCTGATTTGGCCTGCAATAACAAAAAATAATGGCTTCAGAAGGTGAAAGGCATCTCTGTCAGACCACATCCCTAAGGGCACCTGGCCTGTGTGAGGACATGTGAATGGAGACATATGTATATTGAATCACAAAGCTGAAGACATCCTTTACCCTCAACAGGACTTGTCCTCAGTGCCAGGGCTCTTGCCTCTGCCTCCTTTTTTTTCTTCCTCCATGAGGAGCATGGAAAACACACTCCGCCTCTACTGCACCTACCTAATTGAGCTTCCCACACCAGGGGAAAATTTGTCAATGAATATAGTGCGGCTGATTCCTATAGAAAAGAAATGTGTTCTCAGGGTTATGGCTTGAGCAAAAATGTAAGAGACTATAGGTCCTGGATAAAAGGTATGGAGGACAATTAGTCTCCCAAGTAACTAAAAAATCCAGGGTGAAATATCACTCTAAAACTGTCTTCAACATGGAAGGGGGAGATCTAAATTCCAGAATATTTCAGACAGTTCACAAAGTCTTTTGACCTGACTATTGCTCAGAGTCCTGAATATAGCCATGATCCACTAAAAATCATAGAATCATAGAATGTTTTGGGTTGGAAGGGACCTTAAAGATCATAAAGTTCCAACCCCCCTGCCATGGGCAGAGACACCCTCCACTATTTCATCTTAACTAGTCAGCTACTGAGGGAAAAATCAAAGTGAGGACCTCAGCAAATATGTCTCATTTCCAATTATCTCTTACTTTTTCATCTTCTCCTTATGTACGTGAGAGAAATAATTTTTTACCTTGATCATAAGATACGCAGACAGAGGGGTCATTTAAAATCTTTGGTGGAGCATGTATTTGAGAAATACAAGCAAGCAGGAAAAAAAAATCCTCATTGCAGTTAATTACAGTTAAAATGGATTTGGAAGAGAAACTGCTCATATTTTAAAGGCAGCCATGAAAAAAAGGTAATGAGAGTCAGACACTGATCCACACTTGCCCTGGTTTGCATTGGTATAACCCTGCTGCTTTTGGAAGAGCTTCTCTCCTTTTACACTCCTCTGAGTGAGACGAGAGTCAGGCCCACAGCCTACCTGCCCACCCTTGCCATGATGATGATGATAACGATAATGAAAAAATTAATGGACCTCGAGTCAGTATTAAAAATTGCTTCTACCTAATACTAATTTTCCTCATGGCTGTGAAGCCCTCTTTTTGACGAGAAGAAAAACAGAACAGTTACCAGCTGTTCACATAATGACAAACACTAATAAGGGAAGACACGCATGTTAATGAGCTGGGGGAGGGAAATCCGAGGGGGCACTCATTAGTGTGCAGCTGTAAGTGCAAATCCTTCCTCCGAGTATTTTGGAAATCTGACAGCATGTCACGCTGCCTGAAATCAGCCCCAGATAAAAAAACCACCACTTTCAGAGCCTTTTTCCAGCCCTGGTCAGGTGAAGATCAGCTTGTCTGTCACTATGCTGTTAACAGTATTAGGTCAGGTGTTTTCACCACTTGTAACATCTTTTAAAAAATTATTATTGCAGTCACAAATGAACAGTCAAACAGAGATGACCTCATGGCTACAGCAGAAAACAAATAAAAAAAGAAAGAGATGTGTGGATCAGAGCTGGGGGGAGAACAATGCCCTTTGTCCTCTCTGGTCTGTACATCACAGAAACAAATGGAAGTTTAAAGGCTTGCCTGCATGTAGAGTTGTAGGGTCTTGTTTCAAAATGTGATTTAAAACCTGATGTAACTGATTTAGTGCAAAAGCTAGAGAAAATCAGTCTTCCCTTAGTTTAAACCCAGTTTATTTTAATTAGGTTTAGGTCGGACAAGCACAGGCTTACACTGACATATGTCATTCAGGCTTACAGTGCTCTAACTAACCCATCTCAATTATGGGCAGACAGGACCAGCTCCCAGGTCTTGCAAAGGCGATGGACTTCAGGCTACCATAGGTGCAAAGCCCCGATTGCAATTCACTTCCTCCCAATTTTCTGTAAATAGTCTGAAGTGGCATTATGTTCTTGGAGGACCTCAGCAACATGAGTCCTGGCAGCTTTATTAGAAGATAAATTTGTTCAATTTGTTCACCCTGAGCAATCTTAAGAGACTAATCATCAAAACTGAGCAATGCTAGAGGGTAAGTCTGGAGAAAGAGGCCTACTTAAAAGGAAAATCTTGCTCCAGAGCTTTTGACCTGCTGTGCATTGCTTGGCCACATCTGTAGATGCCAATCCACAGATCTATGGATTATAGTTCTACGTAGCCACAGGTAAGATTGCCAATAAAAAGGAATGTGTTTAGTGTAAAACAGAATATGTGGTGTAAAACCACACATCTGAGCTTATGCTTATGTACATCAGCTGAAAATGCCTTTGGGGTTTTTGATGTGTAAAAAGGGCTTTACGAAAGGGTTAACATTTCATGGAAGGATGCTCACTTACTAGGTTTTTATTTCTCTGTAACAGATATTACTGAGATCTTAAATCAGTACTGCAAGTTGTTACATCAACCTTCATGTCAAACTCAGATTGAAGAGAGGCTGGGGACAGGTTTTCTCCTGATTAATATGAAGATAGAGCTTTTTTGGGTTTTTTTGTTGTTTTTTTTTTTTCTTAATGCAAAAAGGAGACTGAAGAGAAACATTTACCATTCTAGCTCTGTTTCTATAGGAAAACCATGTGCTGCACAGCAGTCAGCACTTCTCAGCAGGAAAAACTGAGATACAGAGAGATGTGAAATCATAGAATAAATGAAAAACATGATAAAGGTAGATAAATTTGAAAAATAATTTAGAAAAACTCAGTTTCCTAGTAAGGTCTAGTTAGTCTCACAGAACGCGCTGAAATCAAATGCAAAGCAGGAAGTCTGACTCCATCAAGATGCAAAGGTTGCACAGTGTGGAAGCCAGTGAAATCATATTAATTCATTTAACTCCGAAAAAGTCTTCAGAAAAGTAAAAGCTTCTGTTGCTTTTGCAAATGGCTGTAATGCCTGAGCCTGAGAGATGTACCAACAACCGATGAAGTGCAGAGTTAAAAAGAACCCAAACACAAGTGTTTTAAAACTTGCAGTTGAGGGTAGAGAGCACTTCAAGAGGTGAACTGATCTGATGCCTACTTGGCCCACAAGCTGATCCATCCCTACCTGAGTGATTCAGTAACATTGTTAGGTTGCTCCTGAACATGTTCCCTGCAGCACTAAACACTGGGGAAAACAGGGCTGGAAGAAGCTCCAGATCTAACCTTGCTGCCTTCTTAGAGGCAGGACCTGGTACAAGATGAGGATCCACTGGGGACAACTGTCCAACTTGCTGTTATAAACTTGCACTCTGCCTGGAAATTTCATGAGATTGGCCCAGGGAAGGAGAAACTTTTCCAAACTCAGTCATATTTTGCTGCATATTAGGCTAATTTATACTTTTTCTTTCCCTCATAGATATGGCAGGTAACTGGCTAACATCCTCCTCAACAACATGTCTCCAAAGTCTTTGTTCATATTTACTCACACTTTTTTTTTTTTAGGACAAACAAACCAAGTTTTTCAGCATGACCTCCCAAACATGTTTTCCAGTCCTCTAGTCATTCTTGCTATGGTCTTCCAAACTACTTACATCTTCTGTCATGGTATAAGGTGGGTGATAGGGATGCATCAAAAAGTGAAGTTTCTGAAGGCTAAATGAATACTCAGGTTCTTTAGATGAAGCTGTACATAATTGGGAAAACCACTGGCATTCACTTGGTGAAATCAGCCTTTGCATAATTTCTAGTATTCTTCCTAGATGCAGACCAAGGGCTTTAGTTCTGTAGAAGCATGAAGGCACAGATGTACACGTCACTCTTCCAACCTAAAGAAACCCAGGTCTCTTGTCCCCCTGATCATCATGCAGATAAGCAGCAGCATTTTCATCTGCCACTGCAATTATAAAGGGTGTTTGAAGACACCAGACTGGTGAGAACAGACTCTGCGCACCCCTTCAGTCTGCCTCTGGCTCAGCTCCCCACAACAGCCCATGTGAGGCCAGTGCAGAAATCTCTTTCACATGCGGGATATGTTGTACAGGTGCACTCCTCTGTGCCATTGCTCTGATCATAATCCCCATTGACGTGGACACACTGGGGATAAAGCTGGCTCCTTGTGATAGTGTCGCTGTCCTACTGGAACAAGGCAATGCCATGCCAGTGCATAGCTACTGCATGATGACTTCTGACAAGAAGCAGCAATGAAAAGGATAGAGAAAAGTTAGTGCAGGGAAAATTTATCCATATGGAGCTGTGATTCTCAAGGTTGGAATTTGGTTGGTTGGGCTTTAAGAGCCCAAAGAAGTTAAGATCATAGAATCATAGAATGGTTTGGGTTGGAAGAGACCTTAAAGAACATCTAATTCCAACCCCCTGCTATGGACAGGGACACCTCCCACTAGACCAGGTTGCTCAAAGCCTCATCCAACACGGCCTTGAACACCGCCAGGGTTGGGCCCCCCAATGCAAGAAGGACGTTTTGCTGTTGGAATGTGTCCAGAGGGGGGTCACGAAGATGGTCAGATGGAGCATCTCCCCTATGAGGACAGGCTGGGATGGGGTTGTTCAGCCTGGAGAAGAGAAGGCTCCGGGGAGACCTTATAGCAGCCTACCAGTACCTGAAGGGGGCCTATAGGAAAGCTGGAGGACTTTTTACAAGGGTATGTAGTGACAAGACAAGGGGTAAGGGCTTTAAACTGAAAGAGGGTAGATTTAGATGAGATATTAGCACGAAGTTCTTTACTGTGAGGGTGGTGAGACACTGGAACAGGTTGCCCAGGGAAGCTGTGGATGCCCCATCCCTGGAGTTGTTCAAGGCCAGGCTGGATGAGGCTTTGAGCAATCTGGTCTAGTGGAAGGTGTCCCTGCCCATAGCAGGGGGGTTGGAACTAGATGATCTTTAAGGTCCCTTCCAACCCAAACAATTCTATGACTTTATGGTTCTGTGACTTGAAAATAGTAGGTGACTGATGTGCTTACATTTGAAATAATAAAAGAGTCATTTGTTCAACTGTTGGCACCACTTGTTCAGCCTCATGTTCACAAACTGGCTGTAACTGCACTGATGTAGCACAGATGGTGCTGTGCAGGCAGCATGGCAATCCTAATGATGAAAAGAAGGGATGGTCCAAGGAAGAGCCTGGGATTTTTGGTGCAGATCAGAAGATGTGAAGAAGAGTTGTGAGTGGTGAAAGGGAAAGTGAAGAGGAAAAAATCTGATCCAATTGCTTGCTAGCTAAGTACATTCCCTCCTGTGCAATACAAGCTGTAGAGGGACTTTGGAAGGAAAGAGGGCATAGGAATATATTTGTACATTAAGTCGTGAAGCAAGAAAATAGCATTGAAACAACACTGTTAGCATCATGAAGTTAAGCATTCAACAGCTGGAAATTCTGATAAATGTTCAGGCGACGGAACATTTCTACAACACTTGAGGGCCTGACTACAACGTTACTCTTCATGTTGTTTTTGTGTGTGATACAAGTATCGGTGTGCTCAGCTATGCTTTGGTTACTGCCTCCCATTCTGAGGATCTACAGCTGGGGACCTATTTATCTTGCTATTAATACTAGCATAAATTCCAAGCAGCTGCACTGAACTCAAAAGACATGCTGTCATAAGAAAACACAGATGCAAGCAACAATTAAATAATATCCTTTTCTTACATAATCAACAGAAAGTTAAAGTGGTGAGTAGCTAGTGAAAGATACCATTGTGAAAGCCTAAAGTGAAGACTGCTATCTTCACTTTGCAGAAAATGATTTTTTCTTCTTAATGAGCTTCATAGATTCCAAAATATGTTTTGTAAAATCATTGCTAATTGTCAGATGATTGAATCACTCCAACTGAAGCCAGTAAAAAACTGCCACTGCAGCTGTCAGGAGCTATGGACTTCAAGGCCCTAGACTATTTTTAACTGTATGTAAAAGATTATAAAAGATGTAATTATTCAAATGAGAAACGTGCAATCTGAAATGTGCAATATTTTGAAAATAAGCAAGCATCCTGACACCTGTAACATTGCTGCAATTTGGCTGGCAGTACGATTACGACAACTATTAGTGCAGCTGTCCCCCAAAATGCTGAATAGAATCAGGGGGTAAATGCTTCATTTAGGCGAGCAAAGATACCAGGGCTTCTAAATGAATTAGAAAGATCTTCCTTGGCTAGTTGCTGTGGTCCCACACATACAGTTTGGCAGGAGGATGGTACCGTGAAAGAGGAACACATTTCTCAGTTTGGGGTTGTGATGTTCCTCTGATGTCTAACATAAACATTTTAATTTCTCCTCCAGCTTGCAGAGTTAGGGCATGTGTGTATGTGTGCAGACTTCTGTACCAACACCCACATCATTATCTATTTACCAGCACTGGCCTATGAACATCTGGGGCCAGATCATTAGCTGATGGAGGTTAGCATGCACTCACTGACGACACAATGACATCCCAGTTGAGACTCCTGCCCTTGTACTCCAGAATTTGTAGGCTGGTCTTTCAAGCTTTCAAATCCAGGCACACTGTCTGTATCCATGTCTGCATAACAAAAACTAAACTTCTTCCTTTCAAAGCAAAACAAATAAAAACTAAGGTGAAAAAAATGACATGACTCACTAGTTAAAAACCCCCAAGAAAACACATTCTTTACCTAAATGAGTTGTGGCAGCTATTAATAATCCTGCCAGCTGTTACAGGAGGCCTCTTCAAGTGTACTGATATCACAACTTAAAGGTCTCCTGACAATGCATCCACTGTAGCATTTTAAAAATGAGCCTTGCACTCAGTTAAGCCTTCTTAATCTTTATTTGTAACAACTAAAGTGATTTATCTAGGCTTCAACAGTTCATTAGTTTTAATGGTGAATACTGGGAATTGGAACATTATCATAGCCAGGTGTCAGCAGTGTCTAGGAGAAATACTTTCCTGAATGCAGGTCACAGGACAGAGAGGAAACAGGTGAGGCATATGTCACATTTTGTAGACAGTTGTTTAAACATTTTTGCTATGTTCCACCATCCCTTTAGTAATTCAAGTAACACAGTGTTGTAACCAGTTAACCTTGGTTTTTGTAGCAGGTCTGAGGAAGAACAACCAGCAGCTACTCAAAGTGAGAATGATTACAAGCTTAAAACCACACTCAGTTTTCACTCATTTCTGGCTGTGGCATCTGAGAAAGCAAGGTGCAGACTTCAACCACCAGCTTAGTGGCAGAGTCTCTGCAGGGTACCACATGTGCTTACACATGGAAAAACAGATAGAGCTGAAACTCATAGTCATCTTTCACAGCTATTTCTCCATCAAGTCAAAACATACACAGAGTATCTCAGTCCATGAAAAACTCCAAATACTGCAAATTCACCAGAAAACCTATCCTTCTTTAAATACCTCCAAAATTTGACACTAAAGGCACGCAGTGGATAAAGCTATTTTAATGAACTTGTGGTTTTCCTCCTGGTGTGTACTGCGAGCAATTTCCAAATCAAGTCATTGTTGTATAAAGACAGATGTCTAAAATGAAGCATTTATATGGTAAAATGAAAAATGGACTACTGTGCCAAAAAAAATCATACTTTTCAAGAACATCCCAACTACACTCTCCTTGTGAAGTGCTTTAATCAAGCTCTAAAAAAGCTGGATGGGGGGCCTGTCCACCTAATTATCTTGAACTCAAACAGAACAAACACAAGAAGCCCACTTCTAGTGCTTCCTGGCTATAATTTCTAAATCACATTTACCTCCTTGGTAGAAAGCTTAACAATGGCTCATGGTCAAACAACTGACCCATCCAGAAGTTCTGCTCTCCCACAGCAATCACAACCAAAAACCCAACCTCTTGGTTGACACAGATCAGAAAATCTCTCAAAAAAATCTCCAAACAGAAAACACACCTCAGAAACACCTCAGCAGTGTTTTCCCTGCCACCGCCTTTGTGAAGGATCAGAGCACCCACACCACACCAAGCAACCATGTACAGATAGTCCTACCCAGACCAGCCTCTGAGCAAAAGTTCAGGAATACCAGGACTTTGCACAACATCATGTAATGGAGAACTGTACTTTATAAAGCATGTCACAAGGCTTCAAAAAGCCAAAATATCACAGTGTTATGCCACTTACTTGTGCATTGTATCACTCTTTTTAACCTATTTTTCCTTTGTTATGCTGCACACAGGAATGCTGGACTTGCCAGGCTGGAGGAGGGTGTTGGCCTATGGCACCTGCCACTGTGGCAGCATCAATTGCCTCAGGCAAGGTTTTACAGGAGTTTTGTTCTAGCCTTTCCACTGCATATGCTGTCATTTACAAAATTATAGCCACATGTATACTTTCCCAAACTCCTGTTTAATATTTACCATTCAGACTCATCATGTGCTTCCTGTTCTTGCAGCTTAACCTCTTCTGGGTCATGAATCACGACCTCAAGGATAGCTGGTGAAGGGCAGGCTGGACAGCAGACTGTTTCTTTCAAGTCTTAATCTGCCCATTCACCTTGGGCTTTTTGTTGGTCTTCTTGCTGTTGTTAGTTCCAGACTTCTTTCTGCCTGCCTAGATATGTCTGTGGCCTCCATCCCTGTAGTATCCAACTGCCAGCTGCCAATCAGTTCTTCACTGTATCTTCCGTGGTTATCACAGAACTGCAGAGCAGTGGAGCTTGGAAGGGACCTCAAGGAGGACTTCCTGTCCAAGACCCTGCTCAAGCAGGGACACCTAGAGCTTTATTTCCCAGGACCATGACTAGGCAGCTTTTGAGTATCTCTAAGGAGGTAGTGAAAATGAGTACTATTATTGCCATTCTGCAGATAAAGAATCAGAAAGATTAGGAGTTTGCCAAAGAAGTTGTTTGATTCACACTGAGCCTTACTCAATATTACACTGAGCCTTACTCAACAGCACTGGGCACTTTAGAGACTATTCTGTCCCTGTGGTGCTACAGGCTGAATAAAGAAGATAAAAGGCTGAAAAAACACAGTGAACAGTGTGACGGTGGCAACTCAGGTAAGTATAACAGTTCTATTTAATTAGCACTTAGATTTTTTTTTCTATGGGAAGAAAGTAGCTAAATGAAAAAAACCTGATGATCTAAAAGAAAAAAAAATAGCCAGGGGAAACAAAAAGAAAGAATAAAGTGAAGGACTGTGGGGGAAAATATTGAAGATGAACAGGTGTTAGCGCAAGACTCAAGGTGCCACAAAATCTAGCCTGACCACCTGTGCAGATTTTTCAGTCTCACAAAGCCCAACAGCTGAGGTTTGGCCAAAGCACGCAGCAACCAGGCTTGACCTAAGACTACTACGACAAGGCCAGTCCACCTCCATCCTTGGTCAGAAAAGGGAGGGAACAGGGAGGGAGGGCAGAAGGAGGCTGGGGCGCACGGACTGTGAGGCATTCACAACAGAAAGGCGGAGAACGGCAGAGTCAGAGCCAGCTCTCGGTGGGACGAGGTGGGGCGCTGGCGCAGGAACTGGCTGAGGTGCTGCTGCGCTGCGCGGTGGCGGGCATTATCTCCTCAGGATCACTCCTGATGCTCCACTTCTTCTTTCTTAGGATCACTTCTGATCCTAAATGTTAAGAAAGGAATGTACACGTATTCTTAAACCAGTATCTGCGGCTCTCGTTTTCTCCCGTGGCTGTGTAGTCTCTGGTCACGATGTCCTCCTGTGGTGGATGGATCCTTCTGCTCCTCCCGAGCTGCAGGGTACGCTGCCAGCTCGGAGGAACACCCCAGTTCTCTGCCTTTACCGGAGCTCCTGGAAGGCTGGACAGCCGCTGCGGGACGCCGGCGGCAGGCAGCCACGGAAGGAGAGGAAGGGTTTTCAGACTCACACGGAGGAGGACGCGTACCCGGGCCGCAGGAGCGCCGGGCTGGGCGGGCCGCGCTCCTCCCTCGGCCGCCGCGGCGGGAAGAGCGCCGCGCCGGGGCCCCTCGAGCGGCCGGGACGGGACGAGACGAGAGGAGACAAGATGGCGCCGGGCTCAGCGAAGAGGTGAAGGGTACCCGTGGCGGGCCGGGCCGGGCCTGCGGCGGAGCCGCGCGGCTCCCCGGGCGCAGCCAGGGGCTGAGGCGGGCGGCTGGTTTGGGGCGAGGCGGGAAGAGGCTGGTGGTGCTGCCGGGCCCGGCCCCGGCCCGCTGCCCGGCCTCCCCGGCACAGATCCGCTTGTGCAGGCAGGATGGGCCCCGGCGGCGGGGCGGCCTGGTCGTAACCCTCGTTTCTCCTCCTGCCTTAGCGAAGGAGCGTGGGGAGCCGTAGAAGAGTCAGCGTGTGCCCCGTTGGCAGTGCTGAAGTAACACCGAGACACGGCAGCACAAACGGCTGGGGGCAGACGGTGCCCTGCAGCGCTCTGTGGGGCTGCACCGAGAGCAGTGCAGGCTGGGCCGCGGACACCGGCACGCAGGTATGTTCACCTGCAGAGAGGTATTGCTGGATTAAAATAAGATGCAGATGAAAAACATTCATAAGGCAGCAACTGGATAAGAAAAAAAAATCGCACGTTCAGTGGTCACAAAGATATACAGTGCTTATAAAAAGTCCACATAGAACATCTCTTGGTATGCATATTTAAATACGTCTCGTTCATAACTGGATGCTATTTTTGACATCTCTTCCTGCTGCTATGGATTTTTTATCTACTGGCTCAAAGCCTGTCAGGTACACTTCATACAACCCATTGCAGCAGGGTTCTTGCTAGAACAGGAACTCCAGTTTCACCTGTGATATGTTTTGTAACAATATTTCATATGTATACAATAGTTCAGAGCCCCGGTTGGCATAGGTATTTAATTTAGTGGCTTTCACATAGTGCTGAATGCGCCCCGTTTTTACTTGCCAGCTGGGTTGTTCAGCACTAAAGATAGGAACGTACCTACTCTGCTTAGTTTATTTTAAATTTCAGAAATATGTTTGATAAGTTGGTGCTTTGCAAAATTCACTGTTAGGACTTCAGAAAATTGTTTATGTCAACTGATGAATGTGATGTGATTCTTAACAGCTTTAGGGTTACACATATTCACTAGCAGTATTTATATATGAACACAGTAAACTGCTAAAACTTAAGACTTAAGATGTATAGAAAAGCAACTTTGTCTAAGTGATCATAAGTATCATAAGTTGGAAAAGACAACAGGATGGTTGGAGGACTGAGAAGGTAAGACAGTTAAAATTTATGCTGTATCTTACTGGTTATAGCCTCCAAAATTATAACAGTGCAATGGCAACTCATGTTTCCCTCCTGACATGAGGGAAAGCAGTACTGCATTTGCACATAAGGCTTGCACACTATTGGCAGCTTTCACCTAACTCATTTAGTTCTGTTCATCTCAATACAAGTCTTCCTACTCAATAAAGGCACACGACTGCTTGGTGGGGATTAGTCAGACCTTATTTTCAGTTTTTTGTTAACAGTGCTGTGTGTATTAATGACACCGCATTTTCAACTTTCCTATGCAGCATTAAGAGGTAATGGGATATGTCACACCAACACTAAACTGAGCCTAAGCTTCAACCCTTTATACGGAACTGTCTGTTGAAAGAGGATGCTGCAGTACTGAGAGCAGTCATTGCTTGGCTGCACAAGACCGTGCTTCTCATGGAAGGCAAATGATGTCTTACTTCAAAAACTTTATGAAATGCAAACTTGGTTAAGTCCTTTCAAGTTTCTTCTTTGCAAAGCAACAATAAACCAGTGATTTACTTAGAGCTGCTACTTGAATAAATGGGGAGGGGGAAAGCTAAGGTTCCTACTAAAGTAGGTACAAGATGTCTTGCTTTCCCTGAAGATTGTAGTTTGATTTACTATGAAGACCACAGAGGTCAGCTGTAGGGGACGGTTGGGCTGCAAGTGGCTTTGACTTTGCTACACAGCTTTGCCATTGAAGAGATGACAACTTTGAGAAAGAAAAAAGCAAGTGCATACAGAAAAGCAGAATGAAGACATACCACAAAAGCTGCATGGACTGTGTGTGATAAGTACAGGAGAACCAATCATTGTACTAGTATAGCTGTGTGCTTTGCTATTGCTAACCAATGAAGAAAATGTAATTAGCATGTGATGAAGGAGCAAAGGTATAATGAAGGGCAGAACCATCCCTGGAGGTGTTCAAGAAACGTGTAGATGTGGTGCTTAGGGACATGGTTTAGTGGGTTAGGTGGTGTGGGTTGATGGTTGAACTTGATGATCTTTGAGGTCTTTTCCAAACCTAATGATTCTATGATTCTACGAATAAAGGTTCACCATAACAATCAGAATAAGTTTCCGTGAACTGATTTCTCGGGCCGCTACAACAGTCAACTTTAAAAAATACCAAAAGGAGCAAAACCTGTCTTTTAACATACAGGTTTTTTTTTCCTTCAAGTAGCAGAAGTGCCTTTTTAGATAAGTGTTAAGTTTTAGTTCACCATGTAACCGTTTCATACAGAAGTTTCTTTTTCACAGCTAGAAACAGCTAGCCTCTGAAAACATGTTATCAATATAAAGTAATGCAACAGCAAAGTAAGCCAGTAATTCATAACCATCACTAAAACAGAGAAAAAAGTAACTGCTTACAAAGGCAAACTGATCTGATTTTACATAAGCAACACTGCTGCAGGCACTCAGAGTGCTCATAACTGTATCTTCATCTCTATACTGATGAAGTAAGGCATGCTCCAGGTTGTTAAAGTTGTGCTTTAAGGAATTAAATAACATAGATTGAATACTTTGCTTTGTATTGTGTCTAAAGATGCATCAATATAAATAGCTAGCAGCTTGTCCTGGTTTTACTCAACAATGCTGGACAGTTGCCTGCATGATCATCCATTACAATGGTGAGAGTACCTTATTTGGACAAGTATCAGAACTTCAACCTGACTAAAATGAAATTAAGTTTTTCTTATTCACTCCTATCCATCACATGCACAAGACAGTATCAAGAAGCACACTGCTCAAATTGACAATGATTTATTGTGTTTAGGAACATTCAATAAATACCAAGCTTTTACCTTCAGTTTGGCAATCCTTCCCCACCAAAAATCAGTTGTGGTTTGGGTTTGTTTTTTTTTTTTCTTTTTTTTTTTTCCCCTGGCATGAACTCCATTGCCAGCAATGGATGTATCAGAACAAGAAGTTAATAAATAATACACACAGACAGCAGTTTTCTAAACATACCTCCTCTTTTAAAGGCATGATACAGATTTACTAAACAAATCTCAGGCACGTTCTTCACAGAAGAAAATTTTGCTACAAGCCGTCTCTGAACATTGTTTTCTTCATCAATGCTGGTAGTTTATTTCTTGGAGTACAGTATTTATTTTTGAACAGTACTGATGAATAACTTAAAAACAAGTTTTTTCCCCCCTTAAGGTAAGCTGAGACTTGTTACTGAATGGTATGACTTTAAAAGTGGTGCACCTCTTGCTGAGCATTTCATGGCAATGATGAATAAATGTAAAAGAGAGGAAATGGCAATATGATACTCTTAGGAGGGGTCTGGGGAATTTTCTTCTTGTTTGTTTCAGCTTGCTTTTAAACCACTGTTCAAATGTTAAAGCTATCATACTCAACAGATGTTTTGTTTGACTTTTCATGAAGAATTGTGTTAAAAACACAATGGAATAAAGCTTCCTGCTCACCATGAGAATCACTTTCAAGTACGTAAATTCTAGTATCCCCTTAAATTCCACTAATATTAAAAAAGTGTTTTTATAAAAGCATGAAGAGTACAGAAAACCAATTAACATAATACAGTTAATCTTGTATAATTTTTTCCACAACTATATTTTACATATCACCAAACTTCTGCTTTAGCAAAAGAAAAAAGAATAAAAATAAATTCTCTCCCAATTATTTATACACTCTTTGAATTACTCTGCTGTGCGACCAGATGCTTTACTCTACAGTCCCTCTAACCCAAGGCGTAATCTTGGGTGTATCCCTTTGTGATTTAGGTTCTTGGAAGTTTTCAGCAAACCTTTCTCTTGCTTTATCCCAGTTCTTTTTATTCTTGCTCTGGATGATCTGAACATCTTCAATTGAGGCTGGTCTGCTGGTACCCAAACCTGCATGTGTCTTATGTAACTGAAGGTGGATCTGCCAAATATACCAAATATATAAAACATTGTTGTAACTGCAAGTTAGGTATTCTAAATGCTTTAAATAATATTTTAGAATACTAATTCCACTCCCCCTCCCCCCTCGAAGCTCTTCTCTTTAAGGCTCTCATATACCTAGATAACACATGGACATCTAAAGTACTGTTAAAATGATATGTCAAATCACCACGCCAAGAAGTATGATCTAGAGTGCTGAATGATGTCACCTGCCACTAACTTTACTGTGAAGTACTCCTCACTGAGTGAATAGCATATGATCCCTGTGCTGGATAGTTTCACAACAAAAATGTATGGTGTGGCTCTGAGCAGCACTACCGCCAAAAATCAACACATCTCTGGTGACAAACATGGGGCTAACATGGCTGTCACAGAGAGAGCTTTTCCTCTCCCATGCCTGTCACCCAGCTTGGTTTTTGTGCTACATCAGCCTCAGAGAAAGTGAAGAATTCCACCACAAGCCCATCCTGAATTCACATAACTTAAAATTATTTCAATCTTCCTCCAGACTTTGTATTTAAATATGAGATTATTAATGCAATGGCTAGAAGCTGTCTGTCCTCCCTTGCTTAGTTTCCTAACAGACACAGACATTACTGGCATTTTCCACTGAAGGGACAGAATAATTGAAAAAATTCAAAATACTTCATTAATCACGTAAAAAATTATTTGAGATTAGTCCTATTGATATTATTGCTTCCTAACCAGGATTTTGAAATGTTTCAAGGGAATAGTAGCTTACAATTGTACATTTTTCACTACAAATACATTTCTATTCCCTTTTGCTCAAAGTGAAAACCACAAAGACCTACCGGATCCTTCATACCACTGCCATCCTTGCCCAGGCCTTCCCCCTTCTTCCATCCCATCTTCTCCAACATTTTATGTCCTTTGTTGCTGTTGCTGATTTCACTTTGAAGAAAGTTTAAGATAAGTGATAAGTAAGAGTTAATACAAAGACTATGCTCTCTACTCAGATACTGAAGGACAGAAATGTACATGCACGTGCTGCTCTCTAGAAACCAGGACCAACTACTATGCTGTTACTACTGCCATGAAGAGCTATCCAGAAGACCCTAGTGCTACCTTTTGCAAGTTCTTCCATGCATATCTTTCATTATCAAAGCTATCCCAAGCCTCTGGTCAATACCAACTTTCTTAAAACTCCTTTTGAACTACTTGCTTACTTTAGGAGTTAAAAGATACAGCGTGAGTGGGAGGGAACTGATTGCACTAGGGAAAAGGCAGTATAGGTACCTCACCAACAGATCATCCTTATGCGCTTATTTTGTTGTCTTGCACTTTCTTTTACTAACTTGCAAGCACCTACAAGTTCATGTTTCTTAAAAAAAACCACCCCAAATACAACTACAGAAGCAAAAGTAAATGCATGTCCTATGACAGGCTGGATAGTGACAGTGAAAGAAACTGCACGTGAAAAATTTGCATGTGTGCTATTACTGGGACTGGATAGTAAAAACAGAAATGGAGACACTTGAAAAGTAGACACCGTTGAAGGTGTTGATAGTGCAGCTTGGGAGTTCCTTGATTTTTTGAGTTGGTAAAGAAGTGATCTAAGCATCCTTACTGTCAAGTTGAAATCTCTATGGAAGGTGAGGATTTAATAAAGAGAGCATGTGAACTAGCAAGTGAGAATAGCTTACTATTTTCTAGCTCTCCTAACACAATATATCCAGGTAATTCATAATCTAACAAACCATATTCTAGTAATTAGTTGATATTTCTTTTATCATAATTTTTTAAGATTCACTAGAGAAGAACACAGAAGATTCCTTCCACCCCAAACAAACTTACATATGAACAGAAGCTGGACTGTCATCTCTCTGGAAGGTTCCTTCACTTCCAATGGTCTCTCTGCGTTTTCCTGCTCTATCTTTGTACTTTGGATTTTTCACTGCTTTGTTGTCTTCATACTCTGTGTTCTTTATAAGCAGATCAAATTCCATCAAGACAAAGAAAGTGGGTTTTAAATTCTTTATTTTTGATAACTTCACTGCTTCCCTCCAAAAGTAAGGAAGCTTTAGACTATTTAATTAATTCTAAATAACAAAAAACTATATAGTTCTCATTTAGTAGTTTCTTACCTTAGAGTTATGCCTTGTGAGGTATGTTATTGCCATAATCACATAATAATGTAATATTACAAAGTCATTAATTTCACAGAGGCTGTAAATAAATTAACAGATTCTCATACTGCTCTCGGTATGTAGAATCAATCTCTTTGTATGAAGCAAAAAACCATAAGGACATGCCACTGTTTTTTTGTTTAAACATATAGCCTGTTACTCAGCAACTGGTTCTCCAGAATAGGTGACAGAACTAAGCACATGCATAGATTCCATATCAATATTATTTTGGTAGCTGAAGAATTTTAGAGAAAGTTGGCATCCTGTTTTCTACATGAATACTTACTACAAGTGGTAGATGTAGTCCCATAGTTAAAATAATCTCTAAAACCAAAGTAATTTGAATACTTATATACTATGTTGCCTGTACATTCGTGTTGGCACGCTTCTAGGGCAAAGTGGACTCAAAATAAAAACTTGAAAAATTTCCCTCTTCCTTCCATCATTTTCCAGTTGCTCATTATTTTTCCCTTCCAAATAAAAGAGAGCACTGACATTTTATGTGAACTTCATTTGCAGAAATAAAAATAGAAATGTCTTAAGAAATTTTAAGCTCAAAAGATGAGGCATCTTGTACACATTGGAATGGATCTTCTTTTCCTAACTTCTAACAGAACTTTCATGCCCTATTACCATCATTTTTCTCTGTAGAGGTTTGTAAATTATTATTATTTAATGTAAAAAAGACAAGATCAAGTTAAACTAGCAGCCTCAAGTTTGAGTGCATTTAAAAACTTCCCTTATTCACTGAAGTCTATGGCTTAAAATAGGAATCACAAAGTAGATGCAGACTTCTGTTAATCAGCTTCTACTGTAAACTCACCTGCAAACCATATTTGACCCGTATTTGTTTTAATGCTTTTCTTCTGACTAACTCTCTCTCTTCTTTGCTAAGTGCTGGGCAAACTAGAAAGAACACAAGATTGAATTTCTAATTAATAAAGTAACAATGTTTAGAAACATACGACAACTGTGATAACTTTTGTTCTAACGTTATTACACATGGACACACATACCAAGAAGAAAATGCATCATCATGTATTGTATAACTATTCCCAGCTGACAAGAAAATGAGAAGGAAACTGAAGTAATTGCTATGTTTATAAATTAAAGAGCCATAATAAAAAATATATCCCACGATAATATGACTAACCAGAAGATTCCTTTTTCCTGTCCAGGCGAAGATGTGCTCTGACTTGTCCTGGTTCACATCCATCACAAGTATCACTGCCAGGATGTATATGAAATGAAAGCACAGTTTCACCAATCTTCACTTCATCTCCGTGCTCCAAGATGTAGGGATCGCATTTTGTTTTAGGCTACAGCAAAAGAATCTTTTGGTAGCCATGTTAGTTAGTTACTAATGAAGGGCACAAACACTACTTCATGAACACTGCTCATAATTTAGTAATTCAGTTTGGTATCACAAATGAAGGCAAGTAGTTAACTACAGTGGCTATTTCACTCTAGGAACTGCAACCAGAGTGGATTTTTCCTAAAATAAACCAAACATGAAGTATTATAAGTGGCCTTAAAAACAGAAGGGAATGAAAGAAGAGAATAATGTATAAAAGAAGCCACACAATGACGTTGTTAATGATTTGTCATAACACATAAATAACCACATGACTACAGTTTTCTGCAACATACACAGAATTATAACAACAGGTACTCACCTGGAGAATCTGATTTCCATTAACAACTGTTCCATTCTGACTGCCTTGATCCACAAGAACGTAATTTTGCAAATCGTGGTCAAAATATACTTCTGCATGGAACTGACAAACAAAAGCCTAAGTGAAATGCTCTTATTGAGCAAATACTTCACAATTTATATGCTATTTTACAGTAAGATTTCAGAATATATTTTGAGGCCTTTAAAATAGAGTATTTCACACCTTGTGATTTAATCCATGTGAAATGTAAATGAATGGGCCACAACAGCATGAGCTGAAGTATGGTATCAATAATACAACTATTTTGGCCATAAACTGATCCACTACTGAGAAAGTGTATACTTCCAATGTGGCAAGTATGCTTTACTTAAAGGACCGCAAGATTCAGTTATATAGCATTTTTAGCTACTCTTATAAATAAAAGGCTTTTTTCCTGTAAGGTATGTTACAGCACTCTCAAATTTTTCTCTTCCAATTAAAGAAAAACATCGGATCTCATTCTACAGTTTCAGGTTACCTGGTCTTTCATATCTGAAATAGCTCCCTAAATGCCATGCCTTTGTAAATTTCATGAAATTCACCTTCATTTGCATTTTAATGCCCAGGACACAATGACTAGCCATCACTTGCCTCCTTCTACATTCTTTCCAATATTGAGACTAACAATTTTTTTTTTTTTGTTGTTGCAATTCCATATAGGTATTGCTCCCAAACCCACATAGAACAGAATAAAAACAACTTCTGACCAGGCTCAAAGCTATACACTACCTCCAAAAACGGTGACTGAGCAAACCAAAATATCAACTTCTGAAGCCTACTAAGACTCTGAGTAAAAAACAGAAGTCTAAAAAAGTGACAGCTTCAAATTTGACAAGCAAAGATTTTGCTATACTGGAGAAAAAATACAAGAGTTAACTTGGGAAGAAAGTGTTCATTTAAAACCAATTCTCTTCTTCTCTGTGAGCAACAGCAGTTGCTACATTCAGTAATAAAAACATAGCAAAATAATATTCTGTAGATTGGCTACAGCATTTACAACACAAGTACTCCCATAATGGTGGACAATGCCTAGCTCATTCAATAGATACTTTAATTTCTACCTTTGTTTTATTGAATGAGATGAATCCAAACTTTATTTCCTAAAGATGACGAGGCTTTCTACAGGCAGCTGGTAGCAGCCTCGCAGTCACAGACTGTGGTTTTTGTGGGTGATTTTAAC
>VZTO01018239.1:9359-19697 GCA_013400615.1 Syrrhaptes paradoxus | reverse complement strand
TTTTTTTTTGTCTTGTGAAGTCGTCTTTTTTTTTCTAATGGGTCCGGGTTTTACTAGATCTGTTCATAAAGCAGGTGCCGTATTCTAGCCATGGGTTTCAGCATTTCCAGAATAAAAGAGGTTTCTGGTCTTGCTGGCTGTAAGCCTGGCTTATCCACTGTTTGCATTATGGCTTCACATTTAAGAAAGTTGACAGTAATGGTGAATGCTACCAAAGCAAGTCCTCTTAAGCTGTTTACAATGATATCTGTTGGTTTTTTCCTCAAAATTGGGCACTTAACTAGTTGAAAAGATCCTATCTTTTTATCATGTAAAGGTTTTTTAAATACCTGAACATATAAAACCACTTAATTGATAATGTATTTGAGTTTGATTTGTGTCAGGCTTTCCTGACTGAAAACTGTATTCTGTCAGATATGAATAGCAAGGAAATCCTCAGGGGTGGGCAGCAGCCTGTGAGTTGCATCTATTCCTAAAACTTGACACTAGTTCTTAGGACTCGTCAGGTCTTACTGGACCTGACCCCTCTTCTGATTTCTGCTTTGCACCCCTGACTGCTTCTAAGGATGCTTGTTTGTGGGAATAGAAACCTATGTGCAACTCTTCCCAAAGTCAAAATGGGTAAAAATTACTTGCATTTTATTCCAGCTGTCCTCTCTTATACCTAAAGACACATGAATAAAGCTAAGGCTGACCAGAGTTAATTTAAACTTCTTCATGACGATGGGTAGCTCAAACAGATGGTATAATGGCTCGGTTAATGTAGAAGTGCCTTTTGCCTGTCTTTTTTGCTTCCTCAGGGAAGAAACATCAGATAGGCATAGAAGGACAGAAAAGAGGACTGGGGAAATTAAATCTTTTTCTAAGTATGTACTGGCAAATGCTTATTTATTTTTTTTTTTTTTACCAGAGTTTTAGTCTTAGTTGCTCTTGCACTGATTGAATGTGGAATGAAGTATGAAGATGCAGTGCAGTTCATAAGACAGTAAGTATGAAGCTAACATCTAGCTATTTCCAAGATGTAACATGTTGATATATCTTTGGGCACTAAAGGAAATTCTGAATGCTGTTCTTATCTTTTTTTCTTGTAAGATATTTAGTACATCTGATTACTTTTTAACACATGCATTGCATATAGTCAGTGTTGTAGGACCTGCCCTGTGAGACAAGTATTTTCTGTTTCTGTGGAAATAAGAATCGGTAAGTAATTACTTGAGCAAGTTCAGTAAAAACCCCCAAACCCCTACTTTTCAGTTAGATCTTCAGGGTTGTCTTTATTATTTGTAAATACCTCTGAAATTTAGGTTCTGTTTGCTAGCTAGAGCTAACACTCATTCATGTTCATGGATCAAAGTATACTAAACAGTTCCTCTTAGCCTTTGCTGGTAGTCTACCAAAGAAAAATATTTCCTTGGGGTTTTTTTTATAAATGTATGTACGTTGCATGAGAACAATTTTAGTCTCAATGCCTGAACTTTGCAAGTTTCAACTATGTTTAAAAGACGCTGCAGCTCACATAAATGATACCAAAATATTTCTTGCATAATTGCCAAGCCTTTCAAGAATTAAATTCAGCTTGTACATCTTAACAGGCTGGTGTATTATAAAGTGAGGAATAGGAAGCCTGGTACATATTCCAAACGCTCAATGAAAATGCTCCCCTTTCGCATACTTCTGATTTGAGAAAACCAAGAAAGCTCAATTTCTCTTCAAATTCTTACTATGGGGAGTTAAAATGTTTATGCACTTTCTTAATATTGTAGTATTCTTAATAATTATTTTAAGAGACTGAATAACTTGAGCTTTCTTAAGACCATCTCGCATCTTCTCTGTAGCTTCCTTTTGAAGTTTCCTTTAAAGAGCTTAATGTAAGAACTTTATCTTGCATGTATCAGAGGCTGAAACTGCCTAAAATGCTATGTACTCCTTTGAGCATGTGGTCAAGTAAGGTATTTGTGAAGGGAAGCTACCACCCTCTTTCCTGGCACGTAACTTTTACTTATCCTTATTTTGGTTACCGTCTTGACTTAATGGTGGGGTTTTTTTAAGTGACCTAAAAATATTTTTCTCTGGTTCGTGATATTATTTCACTAGGCAGTAGATTAATGTTCCATTTTAAAAATATTTTTTCTGCCATCTAGGAAGCGGCGTGGAGCTTTTAACAGCAAGCAACTTCTGTACTTGGAGAAATACCGCCCCAAGATGCGTCTGCGTTTTAAAGACTCTAATGGTCACCGAAATAATTGTTGCATTCAATAAAGCTCAACAGCCTATAGTACTTCCTTGGGATTAAAGAATGGAAACTAGAATTAAGCAGACTGCATGCCAAAGACATGAGTCTGATATTTTTTAGTAGTAAAGGAAGCTTCCTTAGGAGTATGTAATAGGCTAAAGGCTTAGTAGAAATGCAACTTGTATGTTTAGCTAAATATCCATCTGTTTGGAGACCCAGTAAATGTTTTTGCTGTACCCTGTTTTGGAGCTGTCTCCTCGCTCATTAATTACCAGTTCAAATATCCTTTAATCATGCCATTGAGTCTTACCCACCTAGTTTCAACTACTAAAAATTGGGGCACTGAAATAAATCAATCCATAGAGCGATTAGGTGCCAAAATACCCAGCATATCAGCTACATGTTTTTCATTTACATGACCGTAGTTCTGATGAAGTGAGAACTACCAGCTTATCTGGACCTTACTATCTTTTTTTCTACAGTCATTTCAATATTGAAGAAGATAGTCTTGCCTGCTCACTGTATGTTTTGTCTCCCACAATTACACTAGAATTATCAGGATTTTGCACAGTCTGTCTTTTTAATACTATGAATTACAGCAACTTTTTACCCCAGTGTCTGTACTTTTCTGTTATCCTAACCTCTCCATTTTACAAATCATTACTCTCTGGTTACTCATGTAGAAAATCTTTTAAATTGTACAGAAGCACACAAGTCTTTAATGTCTCCAGACAAAAAGCCTTACAGTAAAATTAATGTTGGCACTTAATGTGCAACTTAACAGAGGGCCTGAAAAGGTTGGGAGGGGCTATTTAATATTTCTAGTAAAATGTTGCCTTTGTCTTGTGCAGGAAGTATAGAATATGCCCTTTACTTTAGTAAATATTTTTTTAAAACGTAGAAATGCTTTGTTATTGTAGCTAAAAATTCTTAATCGGAAAATTTCTGAAAATCTTGTAGTTTCTTTTACTGTACCTATTGAGAGTTGTTTACCAACTATTGCTTTGTTGAAAGTGTGATTTTTTTTTTTTCTTTTGTTTTTCCTCCTTGAGTTTCTGCTATGACTTGGGCAGACCTCTGTAATATTTTGTATGCCTTTCAAGCTGCATAACTTAATATTTGGATACTTGATAATTTGTTTTATTATGTAATTAATAAAATGGTGATGTGTATTAATGTTAGTTCAACCATATATTTATACTGTCTTGGGAATGTGTGGTTATAGTTCTGTGGGAGAAATAATTTTGCCAGTGTTCACCAGCTTGTAAAATCTAGTGCGAGAGCTTAAACATCTAAATAAATACTGAAATGCACTTACGAAGTTTGCTGAAACGCTCATGACTTTCACTTATTTTTGTGTACTTTGTCAGCAACCTTGAGGTGCCTAAATTCAGAATCTATCTAGGCATCTCTTTTCTTTTTTAAATCTGGGCCTGAATGTCCCCTTTGCTGTAATGTTTGCTGTTTGTTTTACTCATAAATAAATGTGGACAAAGATGAGTAGTTGAAAGTATGGTATTTCTTTATGTAGCTTACTTGTGAGTTCCCTCCCCCGGTACTAAACGAGGTTCCTAGCTTAGTGTTGCTGAAACTGTCCTTCAGTAACTGTGGAAGAGTAGACACATCTGTACAGCTTGGAGAATATCTGCATCAGTAGCATTAGAATTTAATTACAAAATAGTCTGATACTATTGTCAAGACTGAAGCTATGTCTAAACAGAAGAGAAGCCAAAATTTATGAGCCGAGACCTGTGCAAATTTGAGTTTCTGGAGTGGTAACCGGCTGAGGTGCTGTTCTTACGAGTGATCTTAAGCACAGGCCCATGTCCGCTTAAAATTGCGCTAGGGTTAGACATCCCTTGCCTTTCTGAGCAGTGAGGATGCCATGTACAACGTAAGCCTCAGTGAGGCTTCTGAAGGATTGCTTTTGGAAAGGTATAGTCTCATTGTAAAGAGCACTTTGAAATCCTATGATTTTAAAATGCCTGAAACTGAATATAGTTTAGCTTAGTCTGTAGAGTGGTAAAATAAACTCCTAACTAGCTCAGCTTTCCTTTGGAAGTTAAACTGGGTTTAAAGGGTATTTTGGTTAAAGGAATACAGCTTCATGGGACTGAGGAAATAAGGCATTTTCTTACGGAATTACGTCCAGAGTTATCAGTGTTTCTGTTGTCAAGATGGACTAGACTTTAGGAACGATGGCAAAGACAAAATCTACAAAAATTCCTGTAACTTGGCAGTTCAGCGGGCTGATGTAAATCTACCGGTTTAACACTGATTAGTGACCAAATTGAGTTAAAAATAGTAATGTGGTCACTCATGGAACTAGGAGGAATCTGGAAAACAATGGCCAGTAAAATGCCTGTGAATTTTTTACTGATTAGTAAAAATTAGTGCAATTTCTGTACATCTACCAGATTTTGCCATGTCTCCACGGGATTTATAGGGGTAGGGAGAGTTTGTTTAGGTTATGAGCTCGCTAACATCTTAGTGATGGGAGCTTGGTCGTTTGAACTCTTTAAACTTGAGAGTGGGCTTGACTTCATTTGATCTCAGTAAACTGAGATTTCTAAAGAGGAAAAACTTCTGCATAATGAATGTGTTTGTTTAAAGCAACGATCAAGTCAACTTCTGAATTATTTCCACATATAGACGTGAACCCCTAAAGAACAGAAAATATCTTTCTCTTTTGTCTAACAATTCTGGTAGGTTTTAGGGGCTAAAATATTGACCACGCTCAACATATGAAGATAACAGATGGAAGTACGTAAAGCAAGTTAAATAAAGTTCTATGTACTTTATATGAATTCACAAATGAAAGGGAAGAAAAGCTTAAAGGGAATTACTGTATCTTAAGGCTGAAGCCTAGCATGGAAAGACAGGCTCTACTGAGACATCTAATTTTAGATACTTAGAATGACTTTGTAACTGTTTTGTCCTTTCCTCAAGAATTATGTTGTGGTATTACTTAATTGTGTGACAGCACATTCTTGTGTACTAGACTGACTGGCTTGGGTAAGTACGGTTTGTAAATGGTGGTAGTATCCCTTAGCACATAACAGAAGTTAAAGATTTTTGTGAAATAGGGGGAGAGGGAGGGTATGATCTTGCGATTAATGCAACAGCAAACTGATGGGTTCTCTCTTATTCTGTCACATAGTCCTGAAATAATGCTGGGGAAAGCCAGTGAAATGATGTTCTGTAACTGGATATCCAAAATCAGGTCTAAAGTTAAATGATTCTAAAGAATCTCTTGAATCTGATTCTCAGAAGTGCTGAGCAGTCAGTTTCAACTGAAGTCTGTAAAAACTGTACTTATATATGAAATTACGTAGGACTATGTATTTCTGAACAGTCCTGAAGCATTTCAGATGGAGTGCTCAAAAGTAGCTAACACTCCTGATTGTTAATCTCCCTGGTAGTCAGTTCTCCATGCATAAAAATCCATTCATTCCAGTCCTCGCATAAGGAAGGGCCTTGTGGAGATAAGCAGTAATTTCTAAAGTAATCAGACCCATCTGTAATATTGCAGTAATAATATTACAGTAGGAAAATGTGTAATTCTCAATTGAGTACAAATTCTAGGTTAGACTTAAGATCTTCAGCCCTAACTAAAGTAGTGAGGTGCTCCAGATTCATGTCAGCATTGTTCATCCTTGCAAGTGAAATGGGGGAAAAATCTTGTGCAATTAGGTGTTTGTATTTGAGAGGGCCAGACTAAGGTTTCATAGAGGACCTTACCTGGAGCATTTTTAAGCTTCTGAGTACTCGGCAGTATTAATAACACTTTTTAAATTTTTTGTTAAGTATGTGCAACATAATTTAAATAGTTACTGAGAGGTAGCATTCATAGCAATACCTTAGATTTGTTGGGGTTTTGCTGTATCATTAAGTGAGTCTTTTCTGTAAGTATGGGGGAGGTTGTCGAACTGGAGATCACAGAAACCTATTTAGAACATTATCTTTTTTTACTTTGTGTAGTAATTGCTACTGTAATAAAAAAAATAGTTATAATTTGCAAGTTGAATTTGAATCTTAAAATCAGGCTGAAATTTGGTGGGGTCTTTAAATAGCTGGGAAGGACTCATCTAAACAAATACAGACTTGCATGTGGGGTAGACTTCCTTTACACTCTGTAGAAGGGATTTTGCACTTCTAAGGCAACTAATCATATGCTAAGAGAGCGACTTATAGTAGGTTAGACGGTGAGAGCAGTCTGTAAAGGGAGCATGGGACAGCAAATTCAGTTTGTAATGTTGATGCCTACAGAGAGATCAAGTAAATCTCACCTACCTTGTCTAAGTGCAACAGTTCAAAGTATCAGGTAAAGTACTGAGTATTTCTCTCAACATAGCCTGCTCTTAATGTGTAATGTATGAAAATCATAATCTGATTTGATTTTTATTGATATGGATTTATGCTCCAGGTAACCTCAGTAAGCCTTACTAGGCATTATTTTCCTCTTGATGATCACCTGCATGAATGCTGTTAATTTTGATATTGTTCTAACGCATTCTGTACTCAGTTCATTGATAATTATCTCAATAACAACACAATTTACTTATCGGTGGCAAACATCTTTGAGAGGTAACAGCAGTTAAACAGTGGTCTGACAAGAAACGATAAGGGCAGTGCCAGAAGATCAAGTTGCCTCTTCAATTTCTGAGTCAAACGAGAACTCTTGAAGTATAGCCGAAGAAAACCAGATATCCCAGTGTGTAGATACATGGGAATGCTCACCAGAAATAATCAAATAGTAGAAAACAGTCAGTCTCAAGAGTACATGTAACTTGTGTCAGTGTAACAAGAACTAAATAAGTATAAAGGGTATTTTCTAGTGGGCTAGCGTCTTCATTCCAGTTCACTGTTGGAGGAACAGCAGTAGCAGATCCTTATCCTTCATATAGATTTGAACATAGAATAGAATCATAGAATCACAGAATGGTTTGGGTTGGAAAGGACCTGAAAGATCATCAAGTTCCAACCCCCCTGCCATGGGCAGGGACACCCTCCACTAGCCCAGGTTGCCCAAAGCCTNCAACCCCAACTCTCTCAGCCTGTCCTCATAGGGGAGGTGCTCCAGCCCTCTGACCATCTTCGTTGCCCACCACTGGACCTGCTCCAACAGGTCCATGTCATATGCCTAGATGCTCCCTGTGTCACTCTGCTCCTCTTTGAGTTTTCAGAAAACGGATTGGAACTAGAGGAGTTGTTGGCCCAGCTACGGCTCAGGCCTTTACCTCCTTTAGATCCTGTACCAAACTACCAATAGTTTGGTAAAGGGGGTCAAGTGCATGTCACACTTGGTAAATCCAGGTTGGCTTGTACACAATCCATTCTTTTTCATGTGCTTAGAAATGGCTTCCAGGAGGATTTGATCCATAAGCTTCCTGGGAAAGGAAGTGGGGCTGATGGATCTATATTTCACTGGATCCACTTTTTTGCCTTTCTTGAAGGTATCCATGAAGTTTTCCTACCTCCATTCATCAGAAAGCTCTCGAACCACCATGACCTTTCAAAGATGAGAGCAATCTCACTACAGCTTCAGGTAGCTTCAACAGTACCCTCACGTGCATCCCATCTGGTCCAGCTGGCTTAATTGCTCCTAAACTCCACCTTTCTCTACTGTGCCTCGGTGTTGAATAAGAAGACAAAAGTTACAAAGTTTATAGAAAAAAAGGATGTAGAATAAGAGTACTTCCCATGGAAGAAATTCCAAAGAGCTTTATATTTTCTAGTTGGAGAGACGTAGAATGTCAACCTCCACACTCAGAAAAAACTGACTCTTCACATTTCAAGTTCAGAGGTAAGAGGTGCTGATCTCTTCTCCCTGGTATCCAGTGATAGGACACATGGGAATGGTTCAAAGATGCACAAAGGGAGGTTTAGGCTGGACATTAGGAAGCATTTATTTACTGAGAGGGTGGTCAGACACTGGAACAGGCTTCCTAGAGAGGTGGTCAACGCCCCAAGCCCGTCAGTGTTTAGGAGGCATTTGGACAATGTCGTTAGTAATATGTCTGAACTTTTGGTCAGCCCTGAAGTGGTCAGGCCGTTGGACTAAATGATCATTGTAGGTTCCTTCTAACTGAAATATTCTATTCTATTCCATTCCATTCCATTCTATTTGTGTACCATTACAAAGTCAGAGGCAGGCACCTCTGGGTACAGTTTTTTTGTGTCATAGCTAAGGCTGGGATTGATCCATGCAACTGCAGTTGTCTCCTCTCCCTCCCTGAGGAGCACAGGGAACAGAGGCCTGCCTGCATTGTCAGGATGCCAAAGCTAGGAACATATTTATTGCAGAGCCGAGTGGGGCACAGGCAGCATCCCTATGAGCACTCCCCCATTACATAATATTTGTGATACATAGCTATGGAGGTTCCCACTCATTCAGACTGCAAACATAGTGCTGTGTAGCTAGAGATTAGCAAATTCAGTATCTATATGTAAGAATGGGGAACCAATGAGCAGGGTAGCTTTGGGCCTGTGATAGTAATTACAAATTCTAAGGGGAAAAACACATCTGGAATAACATGCAGAATGGATTTTCCACAGGTCACCATGCCACATGAGAAGTTATTAGTTAAACTGGAGAAAGAGATCTTTTAGAACAGTTTTAAGGTAGAAGAAGCAGGAGACAATAACAGATCATGATGGAAGGCTGGAGACAGGTTGAATGGAATTTCTCAACAATTGATTTGGGATCTGCCCTTTTTTGTATATGTATATAATGATAAATATAAAATATATAGTATGTAAGCCTATATATAATATATAAAAATATATATAATTAGTTAATAGTATTACGTAAAGCCTGGAATATGAACAAGAACGGTGATGACTGAGGAAGATGAGAATGGTATGCATAGTTCTTGTTATGTTTGTTCAGGACAGATGAATTCAAACTAAAGCATGTGTGCTTAGTAAGATCTATTTTCCAACAGCCTGGAGGACTTTTAGCAGTATCAAATTCAAACTTTGAATCTTTTAAGGTCTTTCACTTGATTTTGCTTTCCAGAGTGATGCATCATATATCCTTCATTCATAAATTAATTTATCACATTTTTCCTTAGTCTTTATTTGCATTTTTCTCTATTTAGAATCATGTGATTAAGAAACAATTTGCTTAATTCAGTACAGTGGTCACCTTAAGGTCTCCTGGTTCTGTGCTCTGATACTCAACAGAACAGTCCCACAATTCAACAATCCCAGCAAAAAGGCGTATTGCCAGCCTCTGTGCTTAGCGCCATGCCCCTGCCCCTGCTATGTGATGCAATATCACACCTGTTTTGTCCTGACATCATAAATGTTTGCATTTCATTACAGAATATGAGGAATATGTAAAGGCAGTGCAAATATACTGTCATTCAGAAGACAACTCTAAATTTGATTGCTAGAACTAATGTTCAAAATCTTGTTTTTCTTTTGGGGGTGTATTCAGTCTGAAACTTGGCAACAAAACCCCAGCCCTGCATTTACCACCAGCCATCGGGCTGAAAGCACAACGCACGCTGCGTTTAACTAGTGCTGGAACACGGGCAGAGAGAGTCCTTTCCTTAGGTAACATTATGAAGAGAGGGAATTATTATTTCGGGTCCTGACGACCTGATAAACTCGCACCGTAAAGGCCCCGCCGGCGGTGACTCGTGTGTCCGTGTGCCACCGGTACCTACAGCTGCCGCAGGGCCAGGGAAGGCCGAGGGGAGGCCACACGCAGGCTGCGAGGCGGCACAGGACGCGTCTCCCGGGGAACTGACGGGCTCTGGGGACTGTTGCTGCTCGGCACAGCGACAGCTGGCGGGACACGAGCAGGCTCTGCAGCACGGACTGCACCCGCGAGGCCGGCCGCTGCCCCCTGCGCACCCGCGTTACCCACGCGCCGCTCGTAGCGGTGCCAGGCCGCTCACCCCCAGCCGCGGGCTGCCGGGGACACCCTCCCGGCCCCTGCGCCCACCCGCAGCGAGGCCCGCGCACTGCGGCCGCCGCGCCGCCACCGGACCCTTCTCGCCGTCTCGGCCCCAACCGCCGCGAGGAGGTGCCCGGAACCCCCCGGTGAGCCCTGGCAGCGGGCGCGACCGTTTCCCCGGGCACGGGGCCGCAGG
>VZTO01018238.1:0-13810 GCA_013400615.1 Syrrhaptes paradoxus | reverse complement strand
TATATATATATATGTAATTCAATTTATACCAGTGGTAATCCAATGGAATTCACACTTTGGGAAACAAATATTTTCCAAATAGAATGGAAACATTTCATTTTTCAGAAACTATTTTAGAGTAAGTCTTCCCACATAAATTTTGTGTTCCAGTAGAAATTGTGTTCAGGGAAAAACAGTAGAACATTTACATTGGCATTTATGTTAAAAATGTGTCTGTCACTGATCAGGGAGGGAATGCATAAATCTTGATTTTAATTACTAAAATAAAACAAAGCAACCTTTATTTCAATTGTAACTGTGCTACTCCGAAAGCTGCAGCTGACTGATATCTTACTACTCTCCTGTATCGGAAGCTGAACATTTCCACAATAACACACAATGGAGCTTACTTTCCTTGAAAGTCATAGCAGTGCAAATGTGTAATCTAGGTCTCAGTATAATAGTTGTGCTGTTTATTGTAACCCCCAGAGAGCTCTGTTCAGCTCCATCTCTCAGGTGCCTTTCTTTGAATCCCTGAGAAGAAAAACAAATCTGACTTTCTGTTTTCCAAAGACACTTAAATTACATCATGTGTCTTTATAATTAACTTTTTTTTTATAAAGTTGCTTTTTTTTCCAAAGGCCTGTTTTCTCTTGCTGCTTAAAAGAGTGGCACCCAGCTGGGCAATTGCAGTGAACGGTCGTAGGGTCTTTCAGCACTCCCATTAAGAACTGCCTTTTTGAGTGTTTTATAATGTGGCCATTTTTATTCACATCAGGCTAAATCTTGGCAAGTGGGTCCCCAGCTTAGGAGTAAATTGTTTGTACAGAACTGAATTGATCTAGTTGTTTCTCAGTAAGAATAATGCCAAAAATCACAGCTCACAAGGTCAACTTCCACCTTGCAGGGGAGCCAGACTGTAGCCAGGCATTACTTACACCTTGGTTTGGCACACCCATGCCCCCCACCCTCTCCTTTCCAGTCTGGTCAGCTCTGTCCTTCCTCTTTCTGCGAGAGCTTAAGTGAGAGCCATTTTATTCATTATCAGACTTTTTTGAGAACATCCCCACTATTATAAACCAATGCGTTGCCACTTTGTCAGGAACAAGAGTGACCCCAAGTATTACCTACAAGGATCATCCTGAAGTTCGACTCAAGGGGTGCAGCTGAAGACAGGGGACACTGGGGCATGGCCCTGGAGAGGACACAGAGCTTGTGCCCAGGCAGGCTTGCCTCTGCCACCAGCCTACTGCTTGAGTGTGAGGCGGGGGGGGCACCCCAAGCTCACAAACCCCTCCAGATGCCTCCTGCAAAAGGTTGTACACTGCCTGTAAAAGCATCTGGTGATGCGACATAAATCCTGCCACATGGCTTTGCCCGGACCACATTTACTCAGTGTAATATCAACTTGCTGTTTCCAGATAGATTAGGTTATATTTTTAAGATGAATGCATTTTGATTTCAACCGTTCTTTTAAATTAGGATTTGAAGGCTCTCAAAGAAAGAATTACACTGTGCTCCCTTCAAAAGGTATTGACTGCATTTTAAAGACGTTGTTTTCTATTAAAAAAATTAAGTAATAGCCTTTAGACCACACTGTTTCAGTATTTCTTCCCGCTGTTGTTTTGATCAACATCAGCAACATACACCGTTGAGGTCTGGGGGGTTTTGTTGTCTTTTGCTTCTTAATTATGAAGCCCACTTCCATTTCAACTGAAACACACAGATTAGAGCGGGTCCAGAGGAAGACCACAAAGATGGTCAGAGGCTGGAACACCTCCCCTGTGAGGACAGGCTGAGAGAGTTGGGGTTGTTCAGCCTGGAGAAGAGAAGGCTCCAGAGAGACCTTCTAGTAGCCTTCCGGTACTTACAGAGGGCTACAGGAGAGATGGGGAGGGACATTTTACAAGGGCATGCAGCAACAGGATGAGGGGTAATGGATCTAAACTGGAAGAGGGCAGATTTAGACTAGATATTAGGAAAAAATTTTTCACTGTGAGGGTGGTGAGACACGGGAACAGGTTGCCCAGAGAAGCTGTGGATGCCCCATCCCTGGAGGGGTTCAAGGCCAGGCTGGATGAGGCTTTGAGCAACCTGGGCTAGTGGGAGGTGTCCCTGCCCATGGCAGGGGGGCTGGAACTAGATGACCTTTAAGGTCCTTTCCAACCCAGACCATTCTATGATTCTATGATTATTTTCTGAGTATTAACTAAAACCTCAGGTATTGCTTAATCCTTCTGGCAGAGTTACCTTTTTATTATCTGTGGTCCATCATGGAAATTTCAGGGGCTCTCTAGTGTCCCGTTAGCCATGTCTGCAAATGGAAGCAGCCCCCGTAGTGTGTATCTATCACTAAATTGTCTTGAGCAGCTAAGCTGGTATGTTGCTCTGTATTTGATTAAGTTGCTCTTTTGCTACCTTAATTGTAAGTGACTTTGACAGTTTTATTTTCCCAGTTCAACAGTGTTAGCAGAAAGATAAAGTTCATATATTCCCTGTGTATCCCACTATGTGAAGCTTAATGCCTTCTGTGAATTGGTATATAAAATCAATTTTTTTAAAAATGCAATCAGTGCCTAACACTTACTTCCTCTACTTTAATGCTTTTAACCTTTGCCCTTTGGAAATCTTTATACTGCATGGCACTGTATCCTCAACTAAGTACATGGAATTCTGTATCATTTTATGCCACTCCTGTGTGTACAAATATTGTTCCTTATATGAAGAAATGGCATAAGAAAAACTTCAGTATTTTTCTTCATATTTTCCTGTTTGATGCTATTCATTGAGAAACTAGTTCTTCTATGTTTACTCACTGTAGGTAAGTACCAAATAGAGTTAAGCATAGTAGAGTTTAGTTGAAAATATTACAATATAGACTGTAACTATCTACGTCGTCCAAAAAAATGTACAGCAGCCACACGGGGCAAATTCCAGCTAGGTCATCTTGTTCATAGCTGTGACGATTTTAAAATTAATCCCAACAGTGTGTATGCACTTTTTTGTTAAATTTAAACAACCAAAGCATTTAAGCTTTTGCAGTTTGCTATGGAAAGTGTTCTGCAGAAGAGTAGATCTCAGTTTTGGAATGTGTCTTCTGGAGGCTGGAATCTTTCTTCAGTTTATTCACCCCATTCTAGCCAATAATTATTTCAGGCCTGCCCCAGACATGGTCCTCCCTTTGCCTGACCTATTGGCATAGTAGACCCAAAAAAAGATGAGATATGCTGGGATGCAGACACACACCCAGCATCTGCTGCCAAGGCAACAGGAACAGGATGCATTTTCTAATGTTTCAGATAAAGAAGGGATGACGTTTCAGTCCTGCCAACACCCACTATTTCCCTCAGGAGAAGCCAGCGTTGCCAGCAGATCTAGAAGTCATCTAGGATAAACATGTTGCCCTTGGCTTACCTTGAGTTTGTCTGACTGAGGTAAGTACAAAGCGTGACTTTCAACAATGCGAATTAGAAACTGGAATCTGGGGCATTTCCTTCCACCCTTTTATAAATCAACATGAAGACAGTCCCTGTGCCTTCTTCCTGCACCGTGACCTGAGAAGACATAATCTGATCCTTATGGTATGTGTCTTCTATGTAACACTGGCACACGTCTTCGGCCGCTTGTGATATTGTTTAATTTCAGCTCTGCAGTCAGGTCTGTACACTTCTGCAGACGTTATGCTGAAAGGCAACAGTCTAAATAGCAGGTGGGTTCTCACAGCCTTAGCGCAAAACTATTTGCATGCAAACCTAGAAAAGGACAAATGCATCTGTAGCCGTGGGTAGATATCTGAAAAAGAAATGGAGCAAATTCAGTTAAATAATGCACTTATCTGTGCTCGAAATTTATCTGAATGAAGTGGGCTGAAAAGTTTCACACCACAGCAAACAGCTCTGTTGTGTGATACCAGGCATGGAAAACTCCTGCCTTCACCTTCCTGCAGGACTCCACGTCCCAGCTGAGGAATAGCCGGGAATGTTCTTGGGAACACCACAGCACAGGAAAGAATCTGTTAATTGTCTTTTGGAAGCCTTTTTCATACACAGGAAGGGAGTGCCGTGTCCATTTAGAAAGAAATGTATGTGTCTGGAGCATAACACTTTCTGTGAGAAGTCGCAGGAGCCTGGTGTTGGGGGAAGCCTTACACAGCCAGCTCGTACGGTGTCAGGTACCGGCTTTGTCAGCCTTCCGGGTACCCTCACCGGTCATCAGAAAACAAGTAGGAAATCCACTCTGTGTACCTCTGTCAATCTATATTAATGCACATCGGCACCCGCACCTGAGGCAGGAGACCTCCGTGCAATAAGATCCTTTGTCTCACAGCCTTCTGCCATCTCTCGTGTGCCTAAAAAAGTTACGGTGAAGATGAAAACTTTCCTGCCAGGCTACAGAGTCAGACTCCAAATGATGTTGGAAACGGAAATGGTTGAATACGCACACGGTGCGTGAGGGGACAGGCTGCACATTGTCACCACAGGTGATCAAATCTCTAATGATGAATCAGAATGATTCATTAAAAAATTCATTAAATTCATTAAAACCAGTGATATAAACGAGGTATAACTTTCACCACAAATAGGATTTGCACATTTATAGATCTCAGGCAAGAATGCTATTTATTATTATTAGGCAGACTCCTATTGTGATCGAGAGAATTAGAACTTTTTCATTTTCCCTAGACCTAAAATTAGCTGCTTAAGTAACAGTAGTTGATGCATCATGGAGGTAACATTTGATTATCTTTTTTAGCAATCCATGCCATATGGAAAATTTTAGTGGTTTTGGAAAGACTGAGGCAATACTATAGAAAATGTTTCTAAAAGCAATATAAATTTGAAAAATTGTTTCCAAAGTGTAAGTCATAGTTGTTTGCAATAAAAAGTTTTTAGTGATCCTCTGTCCCTGAACAGTTTGTAAAAAGAATATAAAGTTTATGCAACTGTAGTCACTGTAAGGCGATTTTTAGAAAGTTTATTTGTTTAAATTAAGTTATAGTTCTAGGCAATTTTTAAGAGACCATGAAATAGAAATTCCTGACACTTCATGCTTACTCTGTTACATTTTAAATCTATAGAACTATTCAAACAGTCTGCATAAATGTATTAAATTTGGGAAAATAATTAGATTTACTGGAAATACAGTTATATATCTGCATATTCAGGTATTTTATGTCCTCTGACATTTATTTTTCAGCCACGGTGTTTTCATTGTACTTAACCGCTTCTGTGGAAGTTTAATTTAGGATAGCAGATAATAAAGGTGAGTGTTAACATACTTGGCATTGGTGCAAATGAAATCCTTCTGAAATATGTCTCACTGTACCTTGAATCTCTAGATCTTCAGAATTTATATACACTCTTGTCCAAGTTTATATCATCTAAACAGCAAGTGGCTATTCCACTCCACCCATTCAAAAGCTTTCCAAAAGCTCTTAGCAAGTGAAGTTTTTTTTCCAATATCTTTTCTTTCTCCTTGTATCCGACAAAAGCATTTTAATATTACAGCAGACAAAGCTTTGCTTGTGAACTGGCCTCACTTCTACAAAACATTAAGCATAGGATTAACTTTCAATGCGTTTTTAAAATTTAAGATCAAAATATATCCCCATATGACAGATACAGCTGATATATCACATATGTGAAAGTAAACACATGCTGAAATGCTTTGCCAAATATGAATGGCCGTCCTGTGTGCTGAAAGATAAGTTTATGCTTAACTGTTTGGACATATTTTAATATCAGTAGAGTTTTGTTCCATATATTTTTTAAATTTTTTAACAAATCCCATTAACAAACCATAAAGAGGCTTTAAAAAGGAGTTTTGATGGTTTAATGAAGGGTTTCCATTCATTAAATGCTTGGGATCGTATTTTTACAAATGAATGTTAGTGCTTATTTTTTATTTTTATATTACTTAAATGAATTACTTGTATGAAGTATGTTACTTTATGAAGAAATGTCTTTGATTTAACTGAGCTAAATTATGACCTTTCCTTTCCTTGATTATATATATAGAAAGTATAATTTAATTTCCTCCTCTTTTGTTGTTTCTTTCATTTACTTAAGCTATTGCCATTGTGTTTTTACCTGTGTATGCATAAAATTTACCCTTAAAATGAGGCAAATAATGAAAATTTCCCCAGAATGCCATGCTTTTCTAGTTAATTAGAGCTAATAGCTCCACAGGGAGTAGATGCTAAAAGTTACTCTCTTCTATACAAGTTCAGATAACAGTTCAGTATGTTCCAGATGATGTATCCAAGCCCTATAATTATCATCTACACTTTCTTTTCCAAATGAAAGACAATAGTTTTTGATCAGAGGATTGTGTGCCCTAGAAAATTCCAGATGCATTATTATATTAAGGTGAACATTTCAGTATCAGATAAGTAACAGAGAAAGTAGCTGGGGGGTAAAAACTACGTCTGTAGACATGTAGCTAGAACATAAAATTATAAACTATGTTGTATTCTTTGCAGATATTATGTGCTGTACCTCTTCATCATAGCCAATAACCTTTTGCTTACTGAGCTGAGCAATATACAGTTCCTCTGATACTTTGTACAAAAACAAATACGATGAGGGAAGGACCTCAGCTGTGACTTTTGGGTGGCAATGCTATTACTATTATTACTATTACTCTTCTTGTTACCATTACAATATTGTACTATACGATCTTGTTCCAGCCCATGTCGAAGTGTCCCTTTGTAAGCTGATAAAGAGCTGACGGGACATTAAACCAGTTCCCTTTCCTCCTTCCTCAAATCCCACTTCTTCATAGAAAAAGATTAGAACCAAAATGGTAGCAAGATAATGAAATAACTGTGCCTAGTGGTTGCATAACATTTACAAAGAGATTGCATAGGACTTATTTTATTTATGAGAGCATTCAAAACTTCAGAACACAGGCACAAAAGCAGGCAAAACCAAGAAATTATCATGTACACCAAGTGGTGACGAAAAATACTCTCAAAATCTTGCTTTTTTTTGAATTTCATTTTTTATGTTGGTGATATATAAAACCTAAGATCTCAGAGTACTAGCAATTGTATAAAGTTTATACAGGTGTGTTTTCAGAAAGTATAGATCGTATCCAAGCCAAGTATCAAAACTTACTCAAATTCTCTTTCCAGTTAACTGTGAGCTTTGCTTGCTGTAAAAAATGCAGCCAGTCTCACACCACCTAAAATATTTGCTCAGTTCAAGAAGAATTTGCCACAAACTGGATTTATTTTCAGCACAGCGCATTGAGTCATACAATAGAGATTATCTTGCATAAGAATTTGTATCTAATGTTATAATAATCAAAATTATTAATACATTTTCACTATTATCTGAATCCCTTCAAGTTAGAGTTTTTTTCTGGTGCCACTACCAATATAAACGAAGAAACAGCTGAAAAGTCTATGCCAGAGCTATACTTTTATATTTGTATTTCTTGAATCGCTTTTACATTTTCCCTGTTATCTAAGGGGGATTTTCCCCCTCTTCTACCCATACATTGCCTTTCAGAAGCATCTGTTTGTTTTTTTCTCACCCTAAGTATTCCACCAGTTACATTGCTCAGTCCATGCCTTGAAGTAAGACATACATAAAAGTTGCTGGCCTCCTTTCACACCACGGAACATTTTTACTGTTAGCAACTAAAATCATCCTCACTCTCTCCCACATCCTCGCCTCCTCACCAGAACGCCACACTTTCCTTGCTGTCTGTACAGCAGTCTTTACGTGAAACTCTTTCCTGAGTGCTGGGTCCAAGTTTCTAAACAGAAGGAACCTTCCGACCTTTTCCAGAAGCTCACAGACACCAGGAGAGCCATAAGTCACCCAAATCTGGCAGTAAACCTGCCTGCATGTCTACTCTTTTTGCTCTCTCTCCTGTGCTTTCATATTTCATTGTGTCTCTCGGTGGTCACGGCAGTATATACTTACTTAATAGCATAGTCTCTTGTGTGCTCTTGATAAAGAGCCGGGCGTCCCACCCTGAAAATTTCATTGGCACGTGTACAGAGATGTTGAATAACCGCAGACGAGCTATAGGTAAGGGTTTCCAGAGCTCACGGAGTTGCCTGATCCCAGATGCGATTACCTTTCACGTGGCAGTGAGCCACACAAAATAGATGCTGCTGTGGTCTGGCCCACAGTTTGCAATAGCCTGGTGATAAACCCGACAGGTATGCAACCCTGCTCCTGACAGCTTCACTGCTGACCATGAATACCCCCCAGAGACTGCAGAAAGCAAATGATGAGGGGAGCCAAAGGAAGGTGATGAATCTGTGGTGCTGTTAAGAGCTAGTCGCGACATTTTTGTTTCCAGTCGTGATTGATGAGGCAAAGAAAAGGGTCAGCATAAGGGTCACTGTTTTCCTTCATTCTCTGAAGAGGTACNATACATTTTCACTATTATCTGAATTCCTTCAAGTTAGAGTTTGTTTCTGGTGCCACTACCGACATAAACGAAGAGACACAGCTGAAAAGTCTATGCCAGAACTATACTTTTATACTTGTATTTCTTGAATCACTTTTACATTTTCTCTGTTGTCTAAGGGGGATTTTCCCCCTCTTCTACCCATACATTGCCTTTCAGAAGCATCTGTTTGTTTTTTTCTCACCCTAAGTATTCCACCAGTTACATTGCTCAGTCCATGCCTTGAAGTAAGACATACATAAAAGTTGCTGGCCTCCTTTCACACCACGGAACATTTTTACTGTTAGCAACTAAAATCATCCTCACTCTCTCCCACATCCTCGCCTCCTCACCAGAACGCCACACTTTCCTTGCTGTCTGTACAGCAGTCTTTACGTGAAACTCTTTCCTGAGTGCTGGGTCCAAGTTTCTAAACAGAAGGAACCTTCCGACCTTTTCCAGAAGCTCCCAGACACCAGGAGAGCCATAAGTCACCCAAATCTGGCAGTAAACCTGCCTGCATGTCTACTCTTTTTGCTCTCTCTCCTGTGCTTTCATATTTCATTGTGTCTCTCGGTGGTCACGGCAGTATATACTTACTTAATAGCATAGTCTCTTGTGTGCTCTTGATAAAGAGCCGGGCGTCCCACCCTGAAGATTTCATTGGCACGTGTACAGAGATGTTGAATAACCGCAGACGAGCTATAGGTAAGGGTTTCCAGAGCTCACGGAGTTGCCTGATCCCAGATGCGATTACCTTTCACGTGGCAGTGAGCCACACAAAATAGATGCTGCTGTGGTCTGGCCCACAGTTTGCAATAGCCTGGTGATAAACCCGGCAGGTATGCAACCCTGCTCCTGACAGCTTCACTGCTGACCATGAATACCCCCCAGAGACTGCAGAAAGCAAATGATGACGGGAGCCAAAGGAAGGTGATGAATCTCTGGTGCCGTTAAGAGCTAGTCGCGACATTTTTGTTTCCACTCGTGATTGATGAGGCAAAGAAAAGGGTCAGCATAAGGGTCACTGTTTTCCTTCATTCTCTGAAGAGGTACAAGACAAATTGCAAACAGGCTGCTTTTTTTTATTTATTTATTTTACAGCAGTAGCTAATGATTCCAGTAAACAATACTTTTAATAAAACTACGTGGTGCACAGGTATAAATCCTGTGCTAATTTACAGGATTTGCAAAAGCAGGGCCAAATGCTGGCTGCTAGAGAAAAGTGAGTGAGACCCAGCCACATCTCTGCTGGACAAGTTCCCCTCTCACCTGGCAGTAGGCAGAGCTCCACATGCAGCTGAGCATTTTCAAGGGCTTTGCAAACATTTTATCTCTGAGTAAAACCTACTTCTCCCTGTTATCTGAATCATTCTCCATTTTGTCTGTTGAATTGGCCATAAAGAAATCACTTAGCATTATTTTAAACACATTTACAACACCTCCCAGAGCAAACAACACTGCCAAAAATCTTGCCAGCACATGCATGACCCATTGCTCCTATTACAATGAAATCAATGGAACAGCCACAGCGGTGTCTGGACAGACCTCTTACAGAGTTCACAATAAAGTGTAGGGCTTAGATAAGGATGTTGTATAAAACAGTCACCTGGCTTTTTAAAGCCGCATGTGTGGCAGACACCTTTGGTTGTACAGGGAATACACAGCACCTTCCTATTTCCAGGAGCCAGAGTCCTGGCATATTAACGTGGAACAAGTTAAATAAATGTCAAAGAAAATCCACTTATAAAACATTCTCAAATTATTGTTATTTACTATAATAGTGGTAAAAGAAAACAGGATCTAAATTCAGGTAGGTACGCAGTAAGACTGACTATAGATTTTCTCTCTCTCAAGAAGAACCCAGGTATTTTTAAGTGGATAGGCTAAAATACTCTTTGAACACCTAAATGGCTCAGGAATTTATCAGCCATTCCTCACACACACAGAGACACCAAGAAAGGATTTTCTACACAAACCTTGAAAGTCAATCCTGACGTCTAAGGCAGCCAGTCGGACCAGGTGGGTCACACTACCTGCCCTGCACAGGACCCTGCACACAGATCTGCTTTGGGTCCTTGGGAGCAGCAGATGGGGGTAGCTCAGGCCCCCTGCACCATGTCCGCTCGTGGCTTGGGGGACTTTTGCCTTGACACCTGGAGGCAGGGACTAGGAGTCACCGTCCCATCCTCCAGCCCAGCTGCTGCTCCTGTTGCACCAGCTCCAGGCGACTTGCTGAGAGGGGCAGGCAGGATGCAACCCAGCCCAGGCAATGGGATCTCCAACAGGGAAGCAACTGTTGGGGTCAACGGGATGGCCGCAAGGGTCAAGCTTGGGCACTTACAGTTGAATCCTGCAAGCATGATGAAAAAGGTTTCCATTTGCAATGAAGTGCAGGAAAGTTTTATAAAGGAAATGTATAACCTGCAGTTTCCCCAGCAAGCTGTCTCTTTTGCTGAACATCTCAAGCAGTTTTTAGCCTGTTTGAATAACCTGAAATTATTTGCTTAATCAGCTCTTCTGTTCATTGAATTTGGACACCTGATTAGGAAAAGGAACTTCCAACGTACAATTTAGATCACAAAACAGGCTAAAACTGACTCTTAGACGTGCTGCATGCAGATTTATAAATCTTCCACAAACCAGAGAAGTTTGTTAAAAATTCTTTGGCTTACAAATATAAAAAAATAATAATTCTGGGAAAATCATTGGTAATTCAAGAGAGTCCAGGAACAGGAGAAGGAACCAACCATCATGTTGTGCAAATACAAAGATCCTCAGCTCTGAATTTAGCTGATTGCTAAGCTTTGAATGAAAGCATAAATCTCAGAAGGCTTCTTCCAAAAGAAACTCTCACAGGGCACACAGCTCATCTTAATGCCTGGCAACAGCCCAATGCCTTCCTACCTTTTAAGAAAACCTTTTTTTTTTTGGCCAATGTTGCAGTTTTAAAAAGGAACAATGCATCTCCCTCAAGCACATAAATAGAGTGCATATCCAGCATAGTATGTAATCCTTCAAAGAGATCTTTTTATCTCCCACCCTACAAAAAGAAAAGAGATGGATGCAGTAGACAATGTAGGTAAGATTTAAGCTGGATTTGATTAAAGGAAGCTCTTAAGTAATCAAGATCCTTTCCCCTCCAATGCAAACATGAACTATGTCCTCTCGTACAATAGTCCTCCCAACGGGGACTTCCTGTGGATGTTTTGTTGGCATTTTCATGTGTCCATGTTCTTGACTGTGAGAGAACAGGTTGCTGCAGCATGGTAGGATTTCTTCGCTATATGTAGCCCTGTGGTACTCAGTGCCCAGGGCAGCACAGTATCAGGACTCCTGAGAGAGCAGAGCATGCATGCCCTGCCGGTCTGTCACCACGGTTAAGTGAATTCATAGATTTCTAAGGCCAGAAGGCAGCGTTACAATCACCCCCTAGTTTTGCATTTCTCTATTTGCAGGTAAAGGACCATTTGAGCAAGACTGGAACATGACAGCATTAGAGGAAACAGATACCCTCATTCCTCATAAAGACAGTATTAAACAGAAATGTCAGGTTAGGACCTTGTTTTTCTGACATAACAAGAGCCGATTATCAGCACTTCTGTCTCGGTCTATAGCCTCCACACAGGTTTTATCCATTTTACTGAGCTGAGGTAATAAGCTCTCTGTAACTGAGCTGCTCCTCAGCTGCAGTAACAGACTCTGTGTTCCTGGAATCTGTTAAGATCAGTAACAAAAGCACCTATTTCTTCATTCCCATTGAATATTAAAGGGATGATCACAGAAAAATAGCTTTTCAATAGTTTCCGGAGCATTAGCTTAATGAGTTTTTCCAATATGCAGAGTCCTAGCAACCAGAGCTACATAAAGGCTACTGGATGGTCACTAGACTCCCTAGGAGCTTTGATATGTAAGATTATACTAATTAATTTATAACATGGGCATCATTTGTGGGAAGGCACAACCATAACATGAGCAAGCAGCCTGGGCAAACACAACCATGGCACATGGCCGGGGGCATGCACTGCCAAAGGGCAGGTGGGCAAGCTGCAGCTCTTTCGATTCCCCTTTCCTCCTCACCCTGTCCATAAATCCTTGTTTCCTCAGCTGCAACGGATGCTACAAAGCAGCTTCGCTTCGGGTAGCAGGGAAGTCATAGCTGCAGAACATCTCTCCTGCCCTCTTTCTTTGGGACAGAGTGGGATAACAAAAAAAAGCATGGGAGGTGTACAAGTGGGATGTTTGTCTTCCAACAAATACATATTCCCAGGACACTCTATAACATTCTTATTTTATATATACTTGTGTGTGTATATATATATATATATGTATCTATCTCCCAGACAATCCGCTCTCTGAGAGAACATTTTTCCATACCCCAGAAATACTGTAGGTACATATATATGTGTATAAACACTCACCCAACTGCACTATCCAGATCCCATTTAGAGCTTAAATATACTCCCAGACTGGCAGGGGAATTTAGTCCATCAACAACTCCAGTATTTTACCAGCACCATATTTAAAATAAATCATGTTCAAAGTCTTTTACATTACGCCACCACTCAACAGAGGAGGACCCAGACCTCCCTCGCCTGTCAAGAGTGAAGCACCAGTGCTTGTGAGTGCAAAGGAGGAGGATGATTAGAAGTATTTGGATGTATAGATGCAGTGTTAAATTCAGGGAAACACCTCAATCAATAGGCATCAGCTTTCAGCCTCCCCTGGGGAAGGCCAGAAATGACTCTTACCTGTAGGAAAGTAAAGTCTAATGAACACTTGCAATATAATGATAAAACTTCAATTCAGTTAAATGAAAGTACCTGACTATAAAAAGTAATTTATTGCATACTATAAAAGAGAAAAGGCAATTACAGACACAGAATGCAAGAAAATGCTATTATATACAGGATGAAAATTGCTATACTGTAACTAAGATAAACTCTCATTTATGTAGTTTCGATCTATGATGGCTACCTTGGAAAACCATCGTGCTCTGTGCATTTGTTGAGTAAGTAAAATGAAATTTACCTCCCAGTGAACAGGACAATAAAATGTTATCAGTAGAAATGCTTTATTCTCTTCCTTGGGAATAGCATTATTTTTCCAAATTAAAAACCTGATCCTACAAACGTTCTCTCTCCTGCCCATGAGTAAATTTATTGATGTTTAAATATTTCCAATTTGTGCTTTCTCTCAAATAGTCCAAGAGCTAAGTAACAGGACTTCGATCTGAACATGAGGATTTATCAAATAAAAATCTGAGTAAAACACTTTTTAATTTTTGGGTGGTTATCAAAAATTTTTATTTGGACTTTATATTATTCATGGAGGCCATTGGCCAACACAAATGGTACTATGTCTGATTCCTTCCTCCCTGAAACATTTTAACCTGCAGACTGTGAAGTAGAAAACAGTGAAT
>VZTO01018235.1:0-41860 GCA_013400615.1 Syrrhaptes paradoxus | reverse complement strand
CTGCCCCATGTTGCACCCCAAAAACTTTCTGAACCTGATGGGTTCAGCTCTTTGCGAGGAAAGGGCTGCTCCTCTCTGGGGAGGGCTGCAGGGAGCTGGAGCACAGCAGTGACGGCAAAGTCCCTCTGGCTCCTGGAGTGGGAAGCAGAGAGCACACAGCCCGTGGGCAGCACCCATGTCACCTACCCCTGTCTGTGCAGCGTGCCAGGCTGGTGTTTGTGGACAGAGATGTGTTGCAGTGCAAGGGATATCCCCTTTGCCTTAGCTTCCTCTGCACCTCCCTGGATCAGCTGGGTCTCATCCTGCCCTGCTTGCCCCTGGGCCCCCCTACTCCTCCTCCATCCCTGCGTTGGGGCTGCCTGTGTGACAGCTCTGCTCTGTTCCTGCTGGGGAGCAGGGGTGTTAAGGAGGTAGAAAACAAGACCCTCATCCCTATGTAGTTCCAAATGCTGAAAACTTCAGGAAAACACAAACCTTTTTTGGAAGGCACTCAGCCACCAGCCTTGAGTTTCAAGGTGAATCTACCTGTGTTTAACTTGGAAACCTGTCCTCTGAGCCATCTGACACAATGTGAGTTCATGGCTCTGCTGGAAAGCCTTGCTGTCAGATTTGCAATTCAATACGCCAGCTTCCAGCTCTCCAGGATGACTGTTGCCTGGCCTCCCCTGGTCTAACATGCTGAACTTCAGAATTTTCCTTTAGCCTCTGATGTGGTCATTTCCTCGCCTAACTGTTCATTCCCAACAGTCTGTGCCTTTTCCCACACCCACCATTGTTGTTTTAGAGAAAAGTAATTAAAACTGCATCCTTCTTGTGGACCTGGAAGACCTCTAGTTCTGCCCCAGCATTGCTGTGGCTCAGCCTCACTTTTTCCTTGCTCCCATTTGTTTGCATGGCCCCAAATCCTGGAGTTATTTACTGATTAACTCACTGCAATCCCGGCACCGCCACTGCTCCACCTCTCCATCTGGCCCTGGGCTGTGAAACTCTGCAAGGCTCCCTCCCCCACTAGCTGGAAGTGGCTGTGTGGATTTTTCTGTGTGTGTGCTACCAGCAAGTCTGGTTTTCCTCTTTATTTTGGGTTCAGTTTTCCCTGGCTGTGCAGCCCGAGAGCTGCTTGGCTGCTGTTGGTGCTGCAAACTGCCCCTGTGGTCTGGAGCCGCCTGCGATTCTGCTGTGTAAGAGGTTTCCTCGCATCCCTGTTACTCTGATTTTTTTTCCTTGCTCCTGTTGCTTTGCCAAGAGCCTGCCTTGCCTGAGAAAGCAAGAGGTTCCTTCCTTGTCCTGGGAAGCAGGGCACGGCAGGACACTGGTGATCCTGCTCTGTGCTGGAGCTGCCTTGGGGCATGGGTTACCCGAGACCTGTGCATTAGCTGGATACAAGCAGGTCTGTGGGTAGATGTTTGCTGGGAGGAGATAGGTGAGGAGCTGCTGGAAGGGGTCTGTGCTGTGACAGGGTTTAGTGCTGGAGCAGCCAGGCTGGTCCCGGCAGCCCCTGGTCTGGGGCAGAAGCTCGCCCTTTTGGCAGCCCACACAACTTAGCATTCCCTTTTCTAACACTCTTCATCAAGATCTCTAGGTCTTTGGTTTCTCATCACTGTGCACACTTGTGTTTCTGATGAGTGGTGCAGAGCTGGTTTTTGCTGAAGGGTTTGAAAGGTTTGGGATGTTGCAAATGCTCCTGCTGCCCGAGTGTGGAGCCCTGCCCTGGACCAGCAAGCGGGGAGGGCTGTCCCGGCTCTGGTTCTCCACTGTGGCTCCATCAGGGGTCTGGCTCCCAGGGGATGGTGTGGGGCATGCTAGGCTGACAGCAAGCATGGTGGAGGACAGAACTGGTGTTCCAAATAATGGCAGACTGAAGAAATCTGCAAATCTGTGCTATATTTCTGCAGTAGGTTGAGGAAAATGGAAACTATACTCAGAGTTTGCTGACATCTGTTGCTGTCACATGCCTTTTGGTCTGTGCCTCTGCGCTCCTGCATTGCTGTAGATGCTGTCCTGAGGGCAGGAGAACCTGTCCCTGATGGCAGCATGAGAGCTGTCTGGGGGAAAATCGTAACGGGTGGCTTGTGCAACCACACCATGAGATGGCATGGCTGTTGCCTTCTGCACAACTTTTGGATTTGCCCTTTTTGCTGCCCTGGTGAAGACTTTGCTACACCTCTCGCCCTTCAAAATGTCGTTATTTCCAGGTTGCCCATCACCTCCCAGCTCAGTGCACCAGACCCTCATTAGCTCTGGTCCCTGGCTGCTTTTTCCCACTCTGCTGCTTTAATCCCACCCTGAGTTGAGAAGCAAAGCACAGTGGAACAGTGGCTAGGATATGCTCCAGAAATAATGCTTCCCTTTTAAACCCTGGGAAAGTACCTTCTCTTTGGTCATTCCCCAGAACTTCTGCTTATCTCAGTCTGGTTGTGAGACCACGCTCTTCCCTACAGGGACTCCTGTAATCTGCTGCCAGAAACCACCTCATTAGAACCATTAGGGCTTATATCCTCCCTGCCATGCAAGTTAGTAGGAGCACAAGGGCAAATTGCAGTCAAGCTGAAGGGGGGAATTATGGACCGTAACGCAATTATGTACCATCCGTGTCTGTGAGCTCCTCAGCATGCTTGCTGGAAGGTGTGCAGCCAGAAAACAGGATGGTGTTTTCATGTGGCTGTGGGGTGCTGAAGGACTGCAAGTGGCTTCACCAGTTGTAGACATTGAGTTGTCTTTACTTGCTTCTATTTGAGGGGTCACAGTCTGGAGCTGAGCTTTTTGTCACCCTTCTGAGTTACCCCCTTTGAGAGAGTGTCACTCCTGATGGCCCCCAGCAAGGGGAATGCTGGTGAACTCATTTTTGGCAGGAAAAGTTAACAATATAATTTCAGCTCTGAGGAGAATTTCCTGGCAGGGTCTGTGGGTGTTTAGACCTAGAGAAGGTTGTTAACTCTCCGGTGAGTGGCAAAGCGAGGACTCTGACAAGGCTGACATCTGTGTGACTGGCAAGCTGAGCTTGTGTTCTCCCAGATGCTATGGAGGGGCCCAAACCATCATTCTTAAACTTTAGAAGAACCTTTGTTTAAATTAAATCTTTAACTGGCCCCTTTATCAGCTTTGAGTTTACCCTGAACCCCAGATTTAATTGCTTCCACACTTCTGCAGATCTGTTAGGTTGCAGTTGTACATCACTTGGAAAAAATACTACAGAAATCACCCTGTGAATTACTCAGCTCCAAGTCCTTGGCTTATTCTCATACCAAAGCGATGTGTGCTGACGAACATCGGCACACAAATGGAGCGGAGACCTGGGGAGTGACAATTCGCTGCAGATGGGGCTGTGAGGCAGGAGTGGGGCAGTTTTCACAGGAGGGGATGCTGAGTTAGAGCCTGAAAGGGAGCAGCCTGGGGGAGTGGGGAGTGCTGCGTGTAGTCTAAAACTGTGGGCTTTTGAAGAATTTTGCAGCTCTGATATTCAGGCAGTCACCAATTTTTGCTCCTTCACTTGGTGTCCTGGAAGGTGTTGCAAAAAACTGATTACCTGGAGTGCTGCTCGGCTTAAAGAATAATACCAAGTATTGACATAATAGTGACAAAATTGTTTTAAAGCATTCCTCCAGTATCTTCTTGCATATGTTAGTCCAGAAATCTTCTTTATTATGTGGAGAATCCAGTGATGGTGTCTCTGTGCCATGTGGCATCCTGTTCCTGCACGTTGATTATTTCCATGCTTTTGAGTTCTCATTCTCTTCAATGTCTGATGTGTGAGGTAGGTAGGCAGGGGGATAAATGAATAAATTGGAATAATGAGGAAGAAAATTTGCTCTATTTGCATTCAGAGTTCTGAACAGCCTACATATAAGCCTTTTTTGATGAAACCCAGGATGTATGAATACTAGTTGTCAGCAAGGAACAGTTTTAATAGACAATTGCAAAATACTCTTTCCACAGGAAAGGGCTTTGCAGCCTGAGGCAATATTTCCACAGTTTTCCAACAGCTCTGGTCACTTATAATGGGTTTTCTTTATTTCATGCAGCTGTGGTCTGGCACATTGTATGACAGTGAACATTTTCAAGTTATAGTTTGCAGACACAGGGTTATTTAATAAGTCCTGTACAGACAGAATAATAGCTGCCTGTGTCTTTTTTTCTGAGTTGGAACATTTTTCTCAAAACAGAAGGCTTTGAATGTCTTTGTTTTTCCTAAATGCAGGATGATTGTCATCTCTGATGTGTGAACGCATGCAGTGAGTCTTTCCACCTCTGCTCTTAGCACACGGGACAATGTGTAAAGGCTCCTGGATGTTGCTTCCAGTTGACTTCTGCAGGGGTCTGGTGGTCAAGTCCTCCAGTCTTTTTTGTGCCTCTATTTATGCCTGGGACTCTTACCTACTTCCCACATGTATCCTGAAAGTAAGCATGGCAGAAATTGGGGTTCTTGTGTGGAAGGTATAAAGAGCAAACAGCTGCTGCTCTCTTGCTGGGCTGGGAGCAGGCGTGGTGGCTGGGAAGGATGGGTTTGTGTGCGGCAGCGAAGTGCTGGCTGTTCAGATCCAGTGCTGGCCACACGTATCGAGCTTGTAAGGTGCATGTCAGGGACTTCTGGTTTTTAATACTGAGCTTTTATTTTACAACTTGATGAACAGAACTAACTGCACTCAGTGCTCTAGCCAGCAGAAAATAGATGAATTCAGCCTGATCATGGTTAGATGATGGCTAAGAGCATGCTGGTTTGCATAATGCCACAGCCTGCACTGGCAATTTTCTTAGTGTGTGGGACACAACTACATATTTGGAAAACGTTTTGTTCCAACAAGGCAAAAAACTAGGCAGTAATGCAGCAATAACAGGCCCATAGTGATCCAGGAAAGGGAAGCTCACCTGCCAGCAGCCTGGTTTTGCTTGTGCTTTGCTAGGGCAGCTGTTTGCTCCTCACCCTCCGTCTATCATCTCAGGTTCCTGGATCCCATCCTCAAAGCTGCACAGATACAGTAGTGCAAAAGCCTTGTGAGGAAGAAAACAAGGAATGGGTGAAGTAACAGGAATCCCACTACAATTTGACACTAAATTTTCTAGGGAATACCTGCTTCTTTTACTTAAACACACAAAACTCCCCTGGCTGTCACTGGGGCTGATGCCTGTCCCTAGAACTGTCTTGAACTGTTTCCCCAGGCACTGATGCTCACCCAGGCCCCGTGTCTTTGCTGGCAGGTTTGGATATGTGATGGAGGTAGCATCTACCATCCATCTGCAGTACCCTATTAATATGCAGTGAATGGCAAAACTATGCACAAAACCCACTGAAATTCCACAGCAAAACATCCTTGAGGGCATCCAGCTTCACCTGGTGTCAGAAGGGGAGTTTCTAAATCAACACCAGCGTTTCTTGTCTAGAAAAAAAAAGAGCAAGTTAATTATTCCCTGCCTGACACAGAACTGGTTTTGCATGATTTGCAGATTCTGATCCTTGTCTCCTTAATCGGCCTTTTTTTCTCTCCCACCACCCACACAAAGCTTCTCTTTCTACCTACTTCTAGTTCCTGCGTGATGATACCAGTTATTACCTCCATTCATGGTACCAGGCTGAAAATATTCTCTGACGTAATTCTGCCGCAGCTGATGGCAGCAGCCCTGCCATGCTGGGCACGGGGAGAGCAGCCCATAACCCAGCAGCTGTCCTGACCTGCTGCACAGCCACAGGCACTGACAACCAGCAAGATCTGTCCACCCATTGCTGCTGTGCCCAGGGCATCGCTGAGTGTGTTCTGCAGGCAGCACAGCTGCATTGCCTTGGACAAAACTGGCAAAAAAAAAGTTAATTGACTACTGGGCCAGGAGAAAGCCTTATTTTGTGGATTCTGTTCAAATGTAATCCTAGAGAGCCCTCCTGACTTCCAGTAAAGACTTACTTTTGTGAAATTTTTTTAAAAATACCCCAGTGCATTGCTCCTCTGTGTAACATAACCTGAAAGTGTGTGTTGGTATCTGCACAAATATACACGGATACGTTAACAAACAAATTTCAGTATGAATAAGATTAATATACTTCAGTATATGTGAATTTTTCCTGACCTTATTTTTCAGCCAGAGGGGTATATTGCAGGCTATGGCTTGGGCAAACCAGAAAAAGCCCTTACTGTAGATTACACAAAGGCATTTTCTGTGAAAAAGCCATGTCAGAGAAGGGCATTCCTAACAGATTGCTCTGCAGCTACTTTGTGTGCTCAGAACAGCTGAGTAAGCCTGTCATACCTACAGTGTACAGCAGTTCAGAAAATGTATGTCACCTGGAAAATAATCCTAAAATACAGGATGGTCATGCCGAACTCCAGGAGCAAGATGCTGATGGTCCTGTACCAGGGCAGTTTGCTGGGAGAGCTGTGCCTGTCTTCACTTCAGGAGAAGAGGTGTGATGCTTCTGGATTTACACTGAAGGACACCCTTGTGCACAGCTCTAACTTTAGAAGAAACTCCTCTAACCTGAAAGTTGGACTGAAGGGGGACTGAGGTGGGAAGCAGAGAGGCAACAAGTTATACTGCTATAGGAATCCAGGTGTACAACCTCTACTGCTGCTGTTGGCATCGAAGAGCCATGTTTGGGTGGGAGAGATGATGTTTTGATGTTGAACTACGGAGCGAAGCCAGGCCTCGACTCAAATTTGTCTGTTTGGAGACTATGTGCCAATTGTCGCTTCCTGACCCGGGTCCCAAGCTGGCTTGGTACACCCACTCAGGGGACTCTAAAAGCATCCCTCTTCAGAGGTGATGAACCCCTCAGCTCTTGTTGGCTTCAGTGGCTGTGTGGGGGTTTGGGGCTTGGTTTTTTTATGGTTGGGATGCTGGGCCTCCTGTTTAAGGTGTTACTACTTACAAGTAGCAACTTGAAAGTCCACTTGAATATTGATCCCATGGTGAACCAGTATGATCCTGTTCTGTTTTTTTTAAAGTCAAACAATAGAAAAACTATTGCATGCACTCATGAGGTCCTTGTTTTCAGTTTGTGTTTCTAGTAGGAAGTCAATCGGGAAGATCTTGGTGATTCAGCTTCACCTATAGGAGAGATGGGGAGGCACTCTTTACCAGGGAGCGCAGCGATAGCAGGAGGGGTAATGGTTTTAAGCTGAGAGAGGGTAGATTTAGATGAGATATTGGGAAGAAATGTTTTCCTGTGAGGGTGGTGAGACACTGGAACAGGTTGCCCAGAGAAGCTGTGGATGCCCCATCCCTAGAGGGGTTCAAGGCCAGGCTGGATGAGGCTTTGAGCAACCTGGGCTAGTGGAGGGTGTCCCTGCCCATGGCAGGGGGGTGGCACTCGATGATCTTTAAGGTCCCTTCCAATCCAAACCATTCTATTATTCTAACTCAAAGCTGTTTCTCTGTGTTACCTCCTTATATGTACTACAGACCAGAGTCAAGTTGCACTGATTTTGCCAAAGAATTGCTGATCCAATCAAAAATTAAAAGGAGAACTGGGGCTAGAACTTGAAAGTTATTAATGTGAGTTTACATATGAAAACTTGGTTTTAGTAACTTTCCACGTCACAAAACTTCTCACTGGAGAAATAGGTTGCTTGATGAAATTGTGTGTTTGAGTATTTTTCTGGTTCTCTGTGAGACTTAGTAGTTTGACATCATACAAATATTTTTATATTAATTCAGCTGGCCCTCCAGTGAGTTATGACCATTGTTGGAGTAAGTGCGTAAGAAGGGAAAGAAAAGAACAAAGATGCCTTGATGAAATATGCAATTCTGTGAATACAATTACTAGAGGAGAAATAAATATAAAACCAAACTTCTCTATAAAGTGGGCTTCTATTATTTTGCAAGATTGTTCCCTTACCAAAAAGGACAAACACACATTGGTTTGTTACCCAGATGTTTCCAGAGGCCTCTGCCAGGGTCATTCCTGCTGAGTGCAAGACAAGTGATGCAAGGAAGTAATGGGCAGCAGATCAGAAAAATGCTGCAATGCTTGCCGGGGAGAATGATTACTCTGGACAAACCCTTGCTCTGCCCCAAATGCTGCACGTGCATCTGCCTAATGGCTCCTGAAAAAGAAGTGAATGTTTCTCTTCCAAGAAGCGTTTATGTAGCTTCTGCTCCAAGTGAAAGAAAGCTTCTCATTGATTTAGAAATGAAGCTGCAATTTCCATTTTCCCTCTACCCTGGCCTTCTGTAAGAAATTTTCAGTTCTGTTTGGGGAGGAGGGGGAGCTCACTTTGGTTTCTGGCATTTGCTGTTGCTGCAGTAATGCTCATCTTCCCCGATGTGACCTGTCCTGAGCAGATGGGACTCTCCATCCCTTGTCCCATGACAGGCTGCAACATAGAGAGGTGATAACTGCTGCTTTTCCTTCTGGTGTTTTTCCCTGTTGGAGCCTTTTGGCACTCCTGAGTTCCTCTTTGTGCATTCAGGGTGGGGTGGGTGCTGCTCTGCAGCAATGGCTGGGACAGCAATGTCTCTGCTCCCGTACTTCCCTAGCTGTCTAGATAGCACTTTGTCCAGTTTGGATGCTTGTCATCTTCTGATTGATGCTGAATCCTTTCCAAAACAGTTGTTCTTCCATCTGTTTGGCAGTTTCACTGTGACCACAACGGCTGGAGACCGGTAACCAGCAGGACCTGGGGCATTACTGAGAGAGCTCAGGGGGTGGAAAACTTGTCCCAGATCACTGGGTTTATAGATTAGAAGCATGATTAATCTATGTATTTCAGTGTGCCTTCATTTTTTGGCCTGGGAGAGCTAAAGCTGTGTGTGGTATCACAGGCACAGCCAGCTGTGGCAGATGTGGGGGACCTTGGGGGACAGCCTGGGACTGATGCTGGGACTGAAGGGCTTGAAGGCAGGGAGCAACTGAGGGTCAAGTCCTTCAGGCACACGCAGCTTGGCAACCAGAGCTTCCCACAATGAGCTGCCCCACTGCAACAGCAAAATGACCTGCTGCTCAGACCCTGAAAATAATCTCTTATCAGCTTCAGAAACTGAATGCAGCCTTTTTATTTCTGCCCTGTGCAATCCAAGACCTGAAGAGACCTGGTGTGGGCAATTATTATTATTTAGTACTGCATTATAATGTTAGCCTCTAAAAGCACTAGTGCTGGTAGAGCAAAAACCAAAGGGGATGCTCCTGCTCTCACCCTTGCCATGGCACTGCAGGACAGGGGCAGGACCATGGGGGGCACACAAAATAGCCCCATTTAGATCAAACCCCTTTCTGCATCTTAATGTCCTTTGTAGGACTGTGCTTCATAGGCTCATTTCTGTAATTCTGAATTGTGAAGGTGTGTCCATGACTAACTACACTTCTACTTAAGGCTAGATTGATAGTAAGAGGCTTCTCAGTTACTAGTCTGACACAAAACACTGCACCACTAGCAGGCAGCAGAAGGCTTCAATTAGTTCTGCAGACTCATGGAGATAAGATGGTTCCAAAGGGGATATAGCTTTTGGACAAGGAGTGGGTAGTCTGTATGACCACATCAGTTAAATAATAATGGCAAGCAATAGGCAAATATCCACAGAAAGCTATGAGGGAAGGACTAGGTGGGCAAAGATGTTGGGAAGTTTGGTCTCTGAAGGAGATGCAGAGATCTCTGCGCAGTTCCCACGCTTGTTCCAGACCAAAGACTGTTAATTTTCTGGCTATGCAATTAGCCTTGCTGTGAAAGCTCAGCGATGGATATTTTACCATGTCCCTTGGGAACCTGGTTCATTAGTTTATAATTTTAATTAAAATTGTGCTGCTTAATTTCTTTGAACTGTACTGACTTCACTGGAGCCGTGCCATTGTCAAGCAGAAGGACACACCTGACCCTGGCCGGCTCTAACTGTGACTGTGTGCAACCCTTAAGGAAAACAAGAAGGCCCAGGTGCTTCTTGTGTTTATGGGTTCATGCTGTTTCTGGGAGCATTTCCCTGATATGTGGCCGTTGCCTCCTTAATCGGCCTACCATTGCACCTTCGGGTCCCATTGCTGTTCCCAGCCCAGTGAACAGATTACTGACTTCCTCAGTGCTGCAGGACACTGGATGTGTCATCAGTGGTGGACAGGGCAGATGAGAGATGCCAGGGGCAGAATGACCGGCTGGGTGGGTGCAATCCCCGTGGCTGTTGATGTGAGAGAGAAAATAAGCATCCTGGTGAAGAACTCCCCCTACGCCTTAACTGGTGGTGCCTGGCTGATACCCAGCCACATCAGTCAAGACCTTTGCTGGAGATTAACAGGGGAGAGTTGTATTAAGTGCTCTGCAGAGCCTGAACAATGAAATTAACCTACAAGTGAGGAAAGAGCTGGTGCCAAGAGATTTTATCTTCCATGAATGAGCTGGATACTGAAGGGCTCCTGGCTTTTATGAAAGGCAGGAAACTCAAGCTACTATTTTATGAGCCAAGAGATTTGACCACTGTGAAGCAATGTCTGTGTCATTAACTTGGCTGGACAGCCCAGAATGTGTCAGGACAAGGGCAGTGACTACTGCTGCTAGAAATGCTCCTCAATTATTTGGGAGCTGTTGCTCCTGGGTCCCACTGTCCTCAAGGGGTCTGTCGTAGAACACCGGGCAGTGGAGCACCTCTGCCAGCTCCCAGCCCCTTCCTGGCGATGCTGCAGGTACTGTGGCTGTGCAAGTGCTTGGGCACAGTTTGAAGTGAAATCCCGTGTGAATGGGGGTGGAAAGAAGCAGGCAGTGGGAGAGAGAAGCAGCGTGTTTCTAGGGTATGGGATGACTCTGCTGGTGTGGGTGTCTGTGTAAAACTGTACTCACTGCCCTGCCCTGTCTGCTGCTCTTCACAGATGAATCCTTTTTGATTTGGAAATGAGTTTGGCTTCTTGCCCCCGCTGCCCTAGCACACTGGGTGTACCCCAGCCAGCCTGTGACGCTGCTGGTGGTGGCTGAAATGACTGTTTCCTCTCTTGTGCCTGTGTTTTGGTCTGGTTTAGAGAGCAATGAGATCTCTGTTTTCCTTCTGCAGCCTGTACTATCAGGCCGTTTAGTCCTTGCTGAAGCAGGCTGGTTTCCTGGTGGTACCCACTTCTGTGGCTGTTGGAATTAATCCAGCTCTCTTGAGTGTAGGCAGCAAGAGCAAATTTCCCTTCTTGTGCCGGAGACAGACAAAAATATCAAACTCGATGGCAGACCCTTAAGTATCTGTGGTAGTAACTCCTCTTCAGGCTCATCTTGCCCCTGTGAAGGCTGTTTTTCATAACCTCCGTTGTAGCCAGTTCCCTCCTGCTTTGTATCTTGCCTTTTAGCAGAAACATCTTCAGTTTGCTAATCTCCCTTTGATGCCACGTCAGCTGCTTCTCTGAAGTCCAAAGGGATCAGCTCTAAGGGGTTTCTTTGGCTTTCAAAGGAAGGCAGAACAAAGTCTGTCAAAATTTCTCTTTGCAAAATCCGTGTTTAATGCTGTTGTATTTTTCACTATCTTGTGCATTTCAAAATTTGTTTTAAGACCTAGCTTTCTACTGCAGTTAGACTACTGGGCCTCAACCTTTCCTCATTGCTGCTTCTTTCTTAAGTATAGATATTGTTTTGTATTTCCCTAGTCATTTGGTAATGTCCCAGATGTGCTCAAATGCTGCTATTTCTGCAGCTTCATGTGTCTATCCCCTCCAGCTGAGTACCTGAAACTGCTTTTTTTTTCCCCCCCATCTCTGGGCTGAAAAAATGGCCAATTACAGTATTTATCATATTATCCATCTTGCCTTTTACCTCATACCCAACATTGTCTTCCTATTGAAAAGTAAGGCAAAGAGTTAACTTAGCTTGGGGCCATCCTGAGATTAGCATTTAGCCCATTTTCTCTGTAAAAAGAACCTCTCCTCTCCTTTCTTTGATATACTTTCTCATATAGCTGACTGAACTTTTCTTCTTACTTAATACTTACTGTGAGGTGTCCTTTGGTCTGAGGATTGGCCTCAGATTGGTGATAACCAAATGTTTTTGACCTGTTGTGTATTGGTACTTTTGCTTTTATTCCCTATTCCATTTCACTGAGAGTCTCTGCGTGCCCCAAATACTCTTCTAAGGTGGTGGAGGCGGGACTTGGGCTTGCAGTGCTGCTCCAGACTTCACCTCTTTTTCATGAGATAAAGTTCCAGGGCGGTTTAAGAGCTCTTCTTCCAATTTTCATCCTTGAATTCCTCACCTAGCTGATTTCTAATTTCCTAGAGCTGATCAGTTTGACTTCTGGAACTGGGAATTTGGAATCAGACCTATGTTTCTTAGAGGTTTGGTCAAAATTCATGTGTTCAACTGAAAATAATTTACTTTTATGGCTTCTCTTTTCATGAGGTCTGTCACTGGCACTATAGGCTGGAGCAACCATCACCGTGTGTCTGTCTCAGGGGTTACATATATTTTGTGGCATTTCAGTCTCCTGTCTCTGTGCTGCTTTGAATTCCCTTCACACTGCCTTCATAACTGTCTTCAGCTTTGTCTCTGCTTCCCAGGCAGATAAATCTCTGCTCTCCTGTTCACTGCCCTCGGCTGGTGACTGCTTAACTCCTTCGCTCTCCTGCCTCCATCAGCCCTGCCCTTTCATTTTGGGCTCAGCAGTTCATGGTCCATCAGCTGAGAGCGAAGCTTGAAGAGGAAAAGGCTTATTCACCCGCATCAGGTGATGGGGCATTCCCACAAAGCCTGGTCTGGGGAACAAAGCATTTTTGGGGCTTGCCAAGTTGCCTCTAAGGATGCAAAAACCACCTCCTGTGCAATTCCTGCCCTTAACAGAGGGAATTCAAAGCTCCCCACACAGCCATGGGGTACACATGTGTAGGCTCAGTGGGATGTTTGTGGCTGCTGTGCCCTTGGAGGGACTGGCAGAGGACCACAGCTGGTTTTAGCTTGCTATCTACCAGCTGGAGCTAAAAATTAATAGCATACAAACTTCCTCCATACCCTCAAACTCGCAGCCAAAGCCTTCCCTTGTTGCAGTCTGCCAATATTCACGTTCTGGTTAATTATATAATTGAGATGTTTCCAGTGATTTAAAAGACTTCTGACTAAGCTGTTGGCATAAAGGGGAAAAACTGAAAGCCAGAGTCAGGGGGAATCAGCAATTCGACAGAAGCCTTTGAACCAGCTTTTGATTTACATATGAATAACGTTGATCTGCAAAGGGAATTGTCCAGCCATCCCCAACAGAGGCACCAGGCAGGAACCGGTTCCTTGCTGGGAGTGCTCCCCAGTTTCTACTAGGATTATTTCCCCTACCGTGCTTTCATGGCCACGTGTTTCTGCCTAGTTACATAGGATCTCATCCAGATACAAACCCCTTTGATCTCAGGGACACTGAACCGGTGGCTGTGTTGGACGGAATAGGGACAGACATACAGTCCTGAAGGCCTGGGAGGCACCACATGCTGGGGTACAAACAGATGCAGTGAGGAAAATGTTGAAGTGTCTCGGTGCCTGCGCTGGTGCCTGATGTCCTGCAGGGACACTTTGCTGCCCTGGGACAAGGTGGTACCTCTGTGCTGGGTGCTGACCGTGTGACTTGTGCCAGCTTCTTGTGTGGCTGGTTATCGTTTTGTTGCTCCCGAAGGTATCGGAGAGGAGGGATTTTGCAGGTTTTTGCTTTACTTAGAGGAGGCACTCGAGCATAGCGTATAGCCTATAAACTGCTTAGGAGACTCTAAGCTTTACTTACCGTTCCCTCTGGGGTAACCAGCGTCACACGCCTGGTCTGACTAATGCTTTTTAAAATGCAGTAGATTAAAGGTGAATGCGTTGTTTTGGATTTAGCAATGAAGTGACAGCATTTCTCCTCGCTGTTCACATACCGCTTGTCAGGGAAGATGAACGCTTCCTCTTCCTGCAACCTGCCAGTCATCCCTGAATGTGACAACAGCCGTTCAGTGATTGCGTCTCTGCCCTCTTCACACACATCTGTAAAACACTCCTGTGTGCTGTGGCCCTAGCGTCACGCTACCCGAGGCTATATTAGCAAGTCAAAGCTATGAATTTTCATAAACAGGTGTGTTTATTTTTCTGATTTTTCTGAATGTCACCTAGAAGATGTAGTCAGTAGGCTGTTTGTTTGCATTGTTACCTGGCCACGTGAAAGGGGGAAGTGACCAAAGGAGTTTTGAGGAGGGTATAAGAACAGACTTGCAAATAGCCCGTCTGCATATCCCTGCGCAGGCAATCCCTCCCTAAACGGGGCTCTGTAGCTATACACCTTAGCTCCCGGTTGCCGTAATGCTTTCATGAGTGCAGCTGAGGCTTAAACCATACTTTAATTCCGAAATGGTCTGTGCAAGCCTTGCTTGGGTCTGGATGTTGCTTCAGACCCCGCCGGTGCTGTCAGATGCTCAGTGTCATGTGTCAGAGTCCCAGTGTAGAAGGTAACAGCCAGTGCTTCCACCCTGCACAGGGATCATGTGTGCTTAGTTCTTTCCTTCTTGTTGCCTGCCTTTTGCTGCTTCAAACGTATCTTTTCCACTTGCCCAAAAAATGTTTTTGGTACTGATATCTTTTAATCAAACTAAGTTTTGATTTGGGATTTCTTGCTTTGGTTGCAGAATTTTTACTTAAGCATTCTGTGTCTGCGGTATGCTGCAGGACATCTCATCCCTGTCTTGCTGGCGCGGGTTTAGACTAACCTCATGTTCACAGCAATTTATATTTAATCTGCTGTCCAGATCTAGTGCTTCTGAGCCACTTCAGTCCTTGCGCCTCCTTCTTCCTATTTTGGGCTCCTGTGTGTGCTTTGACGCTTCTTCTATGTAGCTCAGCCTTCCAAGCTTCAGCTTATGTGAAATCCCCAAGACAGCCAGCTTATGTCACCATCATCCATCAGGGACAGCCGCAAAGAAAAATACAGCTCAGTAGAGCTGCTCTTGCTCCCGTTCCTCTGGGAAGGGGCAACATAAGCTTAGTGAGAGGGCAGGCATGCTGCGGAGTTGCGTATGCAAAGTCATGACATTTGAATTAAAAAAAAATAGTGTAAAACATGGATTTGTTACAAATGCCATTTTTGAATTCGTTCTATAAAGCAATTACTTGCTGCTGTGTTAGAACAAAAATTTAAATCAAGCATCATGTAGAGAAGTGGTTCATCTCTTACAACAGGACATTATTCATGAGATGATGTGAAAGTGTCCCATAGAGCTTGCCTGAGTATACATCCAGGGTACTGGACACAGATAATGTATGTCTCCTGCTTCTTTCTTCAGTGGGGCTTGACCTTATCCCATTCCCATTCTGGCAGGGCCGGTGGAGGTTCTAAGTGAAGAACTGCAGCTTTCTTTTGTTCTGACAGAATTTCAAAAGGTGTTACCTGACAGGCTGTTTTGCAGACAGCCTAGCAACTTCTGTGTCCAGCTACAAACACACTGTCCCTGCCCCATGGCAAGCTGAGGGCACCATGCCCAGACCGCAGTCACTCATTTCAATGGAGCTTCGCATGCTGCTGGTCTGCTGGGTGACCTTGGTCAAGTCACTTTGCCTCTCAGGTCACCCCTTTCTTGCTCCTTGCCCTGCCAGCGTGCAGGGACAGGGCTGCTCCTGCAGCACAGATGGCCCTGCGCACAGAGGCTCAGCTTTTTGTGGGCTCCTCAGCAGGTACCAATGAGAGCTCAAAGAGGCGACAGGACCTCGGGGTTGTACAGCGACTATTCTGCCTGCCTTGCCCAGTGCAGCAGACACCTCATCTTCGTGAGAGCAGGCTGCTACCGAAACAGCAGTGATGGAGTGTAACACCTTGTGTTACTCATCAGGTAGCTGTTAGTTATCTGCTTCTCAGTCCCTTTTGGCCCTTACCAGATCTACATGCTATTTGTGTCCTAAACAGCCCCGCACCATGCTGCTCAATGTGAGAATTCTGTGCTTGAGGAGCTGGATGCAGGGCTGCTCTCTTAAATGGCTGTTGTTGCTCTGTGTTGCAAATTAACAAGATTGCACTGGGTTTGTAATCAACAGCAATTAAGTTCCCACAGAGGTTGCAAGAGAAATCCTCAGCCCACATCACAGGCTCTTCTGGGCCTTTTCACAGTGCAGAAAGCCATAGGCCACGATGCCTTGCACAGACACTCACACAGATTTTTTTTTTTTTTTTTCTTCCATACAGAACATGGCTTGAGGTGTCTGCAGGGCTCTGTCCCCTGAGCCAAAAATCACTGCTTGGGAGTGAAGGAGGGAATAGCTTGGAGTCAGAGTCCCACAGAAACCCTCTGTTCCTCGCAGCCTCTGCATATGGACTTGGTTCCTACAGCCCTGTGCCAGGCTGACCTCTCCTCACTGTTAGGAGGATGAGTGGCTACTGGGGCTGCTCCCAGTACCAGTGAGATGAAGGCAAGCCTGCACTCCCTGCAGACCCCACAGGGAGGATCCAGCATGCCCACTGCCTTTCTACCCTCACCTGGCACTTCTGTCACTTTTCCTCATGATGGAAATAGCACCTAGAAATACGTGCTGGACCTGAGCCTGGTCCAGGGGACCTACTAAACTTGTCTTGAGTTTCCTTTTACAAAGGTTTGGCATCCCTTCTCCCCCTCTGATCCTGCCCTTCCTGAGACGTGCTGCTGTAGTGAAACCCCTCCATTAGCTCCATGTTGGATCAAGGAGGTCTCAACTCCCTGGGACAAAGGAGCTTGTCATGCTTGTTGCTTAGGGAATCTGCCATCCCTGGAGCAGCGCGCAGTGCTCTGCCTCTCTGACAATGGCAGGGATCCAGCTGACCAGCCAGCTGCTTGTGCAGATAATTGCAGTATCACCGAGATATAATTAAGTTATGTTTATTTCATGATCAGTTATGTTTGAGCTCTTACAGAGACATCTTTATGTTAAATTAAAATTAATTAAGTCACTGATTCTGGGGAAAGATGAGCATGTAAAAGCTGTGTAAGACATAGAGGGCGTGTCTATCTAGTAGTGCTTCACGTATTTGTAAAGACTTGATCTTGGTAAGTCAAGAAGGAAAAATGAAGTACATTAATCCCAAGTGAACTGGATGGAGGACCTGCACAGGAGTTTGTTCACTTCATTGCTGGTAATTGTCTGCTTCATATTTGCTGGTGTGCCTGAAGTGTCCTGGATATAAACTGGCTCAGCTGGTAGATGTCTGAGGATGCCTGTGATGTACCTGATGAGGGCAGCCAGCAGGCAGTCCTTTTTGGGGCAGGGTGTTCATTTTGGTACCCATGGCAAAGGGTGCTTGCACACAGGACCTGAGCCTGGTCCAGCATCTCTCTCCCACATCAGAAGCACTCCTGCAGATGAGTTCTGACCTCACCCCTCACTGCCCACCACTGGGAGACAGGTCTTGTCTAAGTGGATCTAGCAGATTTCTGGAAGGTGAGAAAATATTCCCATTTTTACTGTAAGTGTCCTGAGATGTCAAGGTGTTGAGGTTCCATAGCTGTCCAGGGAGCTGAAGAGACTCTAATCCATATTCTCTGTATCCACTAACTAAAAGATGGAGTAGCACTGCACCCAAAGACTCAAGCTAAAATTGTACCAGCAGCATGTTTGGAAGCAGAATACGTTGCTCCTGCAGAGGCCAGCAGGAGACAGTGGACAAGCACCCTAATCAGCTTCTGAACATGGGGCTCGCTATTCAGTGTCCATACTCTTCAAATGGCTCTTGGAAGTAAACTTTAATGGTTGATCCCTGTTTTTGTAACATGCTCTCCCTCTGCTGTCTTCCTGCCTGTTCCCATATCAGCATAGATGTTCTGACAGCTCAGAGATGAGTGTTTCATTTCTGTCATCCCAGTTTTTCTCATGCATTGTTAGATCAAGATGGTTGTCTCTTTTCCTTCATTGAATCCGCTATAATGTAAAAGCAGCACTGACAGAAGGGTATGAGCTCATCTACAAGTATTTATCAGAAAAATTCTCACTTACCCAAAAGCAGAGTAATTCACTCCAGGCTCTCTCTAGATGTCTCCACTGTAATGAGAACAGGGTTTTCCACCACTGTGAAAGCCACAGACCACAGGACATCCCCTAGGTCAAATGCCCCAGAGTAGTTCTGTCTTTGAGTACAGATCTCAAAGGGAGATTTGCATCCCACTACACTGGCTTTCTCCAGGATTTTGGTGCTTTCAGGCAAAACAGTCCCCATTTTTGGTAGAAATTTTCTTCGGAGAGGGACTCCAAGTAACACCTGCACTGTACAAAGGAAGCATTAACCCCAGCTCTGCAACAGATCAGCTTTGCTGTGAGCATGGGTAAGACCATCAGTCCCATTTCCAGACACTCAGCACCCATGAGATCCAAACCCAAAGCAGGATGCAAGCCTCCTGTCTTTAGGAACTTTTGGCTGACAAAAGAAATGTGAATCCATTCTTATTTTCTCTCCTGCTTCTTTTGGACTTGAGACTGAAGCTGCATGAGCAAAAGCGTCATCTCTACAAGATGTATGTTGTATTGATACTGACTTTTAACTAAAACCCAATCTTTGGGTTTCATAACCTGTAACTGCTATTTACCCCCTCCTTTTTAGTTTCTTCATGGACTTTTGGAGTGGGAGAAGAATTTGCTGTAGGAAGAATAATGGGGGGGGGAAAACATCCACTCTTTTCTTTCAGTTTACTTTCATCTTAGAGGAAATGCAGTGTATATTTATCGTGTGTAGTTCCCCTTTGATCGACAGTGTCTGCCCTGGCTCATGTGAAGTCACAAAAATCCATGTCTCAGTTTTACCTCCTTGTTTCTTCCCCCTGAGGAAAAACAACCTTGTAAATTCTTGGGGGCGGGAGGGTTGGGAGTATTGAATTCCCTGGTGGTGCAGCAGCTTTTCAGACTTCCCTTGTCCTCAGGGGATGGGGGGTCTGAGCACTGACCGGTGCCAGGAACTGACAACTGCAGCATATCCGTTTTTTGATGGGAGAAGTTCACCTGAATATTTAATCACAGTACTACATAACACATTTAGACCAGGCTAAGCAGGTACAACTCTGTTGGATCTGTGGGGTAGGTGTCTTGCTCTGGATTCAAGCTTGGCTGTTCATTTTTTGAATTATTAGACTTTAGATTAAATTGCTTCCAGCTGCTCTCACAAAGCCCAAATATTGCCAGGGTCCCACATGATGTCCCTTTTCTGCCAGACTGTGGCCTCCTATAGAGAGTTCTTCAAAGACCAGTTTCAACAAAAACAAATTATTTTGGAATATAATTGCCTCTCACCCCCTTAAATTTCATTGTGCTCCAGAGTTTCCTGTAAATAGATCCCATTCTCTAGTGGAGCCGTGTTATTCTGTGGTGCTGATGGAAGCCAGCCCTTGCCAGGCTCCACTCCATTAGCAATTCTTGGACAGGCAGTGCCTGAGTAGCTTGTTATGTGATAAAACATCACATTTCTTCTCCCCACCACTGCTTGTGCTGATATTCAGCTCCTGCAGGAAACCATATGGCTTCCAGAAGCCTACCCACATACCTGTACGTGCCTACGCGGGCCGTGAGTCACATTTGCAGTTTGGATGCCCCCTGAGTCATCCTGAAAATCTGTGAAATTTCCATGTCTATTTTCCATGCAATCTCTTAAGAACTTCAGATAGTTAAGCACAACCATTTGCATATGCATGATTTTTCCTACTCCACTTTTAGTTTTGTGGATGGAAAGGCAATGGCACTTCTTATTTTGAGGAGAATCAAATCTAGGTGATTGCACAGCACTGATTGCAGCTGTGGGACCAAACTGGGGAAGCCTTTTGAAAGTAGCAGTGGACTTGAGGAGTAGAAAGTCCAAAACAAAAAAACACACCCCCATGAACAGGGTCAGATTCAACTTCAGTGGCTTTAGCCCCTTCCCATTCCTTGGGAATGATGCTTGGTGGGTGTTTCTGCTCAAAGGGAGCTGCTGCCCTGCCTGAGCCTTTATTGCTCTCATGACATGGTAATTTTGCTTCCTCAGCACAGTGCAGGCAATGTGGAAACTTTGCCTGTTGCTTTTTGCTGATGAAAGTAGAGAAAAGGGAGCTCTTCCAGCTTCCTCTGCAAAGGGCCAGCACTGGAGATGCATTATAGCCCAAATTAAGAACAGCAGCCCTGGGGTTTGCTGCAGCAGCTATGGGTGATGTGAAGAACCTGCCAGAAACAGCTGTTTTTGCAGCTGTACCCCAAATGCTAGCAGTGTTAGGTGTTGAGCAGAAAAAAATCTCACAACCAATCTAAGGGGAAGGGACGTGCAGATACTCTGTTCTGCTGTGGAGCACATGAGTTAGCTGTTTACATTAAAAATATCTATGTTCCTTCACAAGCGTTCCCCAACCTAATGATAATTCTGTGGCCTTACAGAGCCAGAAAAATGTCAGAGGCCACATGTGAGCATTTTGTATAGCTAGAAGAAGCAAGGTGAGGTGGTAAGGAACTTCTTGCTGTAAGTTAGCTTAGTAAAACTGCCAGAAATATTCATGAGGGCAAACAATCTCGCTGCCTACCCCACTGCGAGGGAATATGTTTCTTTACTCATCTGGCCAAAAACGTTGCTTGGTGGAGGCAGGGATTTTTCCTAGTGTTACTGTACCATTGTGAAAGGTGTCTGACCTGGAAAGCTGCACATGGGCACACAAGACCCTTGCTAATTTAGATCCTCTCCCACCCTCTGTTCAGGCTGGTACTGTTTCAAAAATTCACTGGGTGGAATCAGGAAAAAAAAAATTAACTCAGATATTTTGAAAGAGTGTGCTAGTAAACCTGGAAAACTTGCTATATAGTATTTAATGAAACAATATTAAGTTTGTTTCAGCCCATTTCCCAGAGGGCAGGTGTAATGAGGGTAGGCAGTTTTGCTGTTTCTTATCAGCAATCTTATCTGAGGCACCTTAGAGGAAATGTTTGCAAGCTTCATGGCAATATTCAGGTGCTCTGTAAGAGAGCTTGAAGGAAGCTCTCCTTCGGCTGCCTGCATGGCATCTGTCCTGGGAGATTACTGAGTGCAGGAATGGCAATATAGAGCCCTTCAAAAACTTAAAAGGCACTTCTATTTATATTAAAAAAAAATCAGTTTTAATATTATTTCAGTGAGCTGCAAGGTATACTACATACAAATAGGGCAGGAGAGCAGAGAGCAGAGTTAAAGGATCATGGGTGCATGAGATGACAGCAGAGCTTCAAGAGAGCTCCACTGAAAGCTGCTTTGCGGCAGGGGGTGCTGGGGTGCTGAACCCCAATGTGGCACTGCCAGGGGGAACCGGTGTGCCTGCAATGGTGCATCACCACTGAATAGACAGCTTCTGGAAATATTGGCAATAATGTACTAGCTATTAAGAAGAGGAATAACACGTTTAAATAGATATTAAATATTCTATCTGAATGTCTGCTTTTGCACAAGCAACAGAAATCATCTGAGTGGCTGCTTTTAGGAAGAGTTCTTCCACCAGCGCTGCTGGAGGGATCGGTGTAACAGCACTGAGCCCATGTAATGTAGCTCTTCAGTAAGAATAAGAAAACTTACAGGTTGTTTCTGGTGGAGTCTATGATTGTTTACAGTAAAATAAATACTGTGGTGCAGTGCCTGTGCCTCAGGAAGGCTTCTGGTGGTCCCTTAGGGCCCTTGCTGCTCTGCCAGCCCTGGGGGCAGCTCTCTGTTAAGAACGTGCCCCGGGCTTACCTGGCAGCCCTGACCCCAGCACTGGGCTGTTCCTGTTCCTGAGGGGCATTTCTGAACCTGTCTCTGGTTGAGGCTGAGAGACCTTAAGTGATCTCAGTTTGGGGGAACTTGGTCCCCAGCTGAGCCTCCCAGTAACTCCCAGGGAAAGGTGGTGTCCCCTCCACAGCCTTCCAGGATGAAGAGGCGAGCAGGAGCAGCAAGCCTGGCACATGTGTGGGAAGGCTGAGCACTCCAGATCCCTGCTAGCTCGTGCTACCCCATCAACACAAACTAGCAGCACTCTTGTTTTGCACCTTATCTTCTAGCTGGGTGGTCGCCCTCGAATGGTCTCTGGATCTCTGTAGGATGGGCTACTTTTAAGGACATCGCAAAGGTGAACCAAGAAATTAAGCCTATTTTTTAATGAATCTAAAGGTTACTCCCCAGGTCTGTGTGGACATTGGAAAGCTTTTAGGGGTCTGTAAAATGAAAAGCTGTGTTCTGCTTTCAATACGTAACATTACTGAAACCACTGTGGCGTGAGGTTGGTGATTTCATTCTGACAGTGGCGATTGGGGAGTGATTTCTGTGGCTTTAACAGTGACACTGTTGTGAGGGATGGGAGTCTGGCTGCCTGGGGCTGGCAATCTGCTTTCCATTGTAGGCACCAGCAATGGAATGGAGCTGGTCCATGTGTGGGTTGTTAAAACCTGCAGGGTATTTGGAGGAGTTTTATATGTTTTGCACATTTTCAAAAGTACTTTCCATCCAAAGAGTTTACAGAAATAACTTGCCGCAAAAATATAAAAAGCAGCAAGTGTTTGCATTGCATGGAAATGTTAATTTAAACTTACTGGGGCTAGACCACATAGTTTACTTACTAGCACTTACTGCATGGGTAGTGAAATTTCTGAAGCACCATGAGCCAATAAGGGCTGAAAGTCAGCTGAGTCTCCTTCAGCCCCCTTGCTGGTACGGCTGTGGTCAGCAAGATGCTGTGGCCCAGCGTGGAGAGCACAGTGCCGTGTATGCTGGGGCAGTGTGGAGCGGGGTGCTCCAAATGCTTCCTGAGTAACTTCAGAAACTCAAATGAAGTCCACATAAGGAATCGAGCAAGTGAGATCTGAAGGGGCTGCTTTAGTCTCATGCAATGTCCCTTTGATGCGTGCAGTTCGGTGGATCTATATAAAAAACAGACACAATGGGTATTTAGCAGCTAATTGCAGCCACGGATAGAAATTAGCACACTTCAGTTCCTAATTCCTTGAAGCTATGAGCTGTTTCTGATACAAAGATGAGCATGTGGCTCACTGTGCAGGGACTACCCACAAAATTATCATTTTTAGTTACATTAAACGAAAGCAGAGAAAAGTGAAATCTGCAGAGGCAAAGATGCATCAGAAACTCACTGGAACTATGCCGAAGATGTACCCTGCATAAATAGGCATGACAAAAAATAATTAACACAGCCAGCATGTTTCATCATATTATATTGTTAAATAGAATAGAAACAGAGTTAGTTAATCCCATCTGAATTGTAACGTAATGCCATAAATAATGATAGTTTTCTTTCTTTGGACTGCTGGTTTTGTTTTAAATAATGGAATTTCTTCAGAGAGTCTGAATTAACTGTTCACAATGAAACTGGATGCTTCCTCCAGCATGTGATAGAATCATAATCAAATGAGATTTTAATTAATAATGGAGTAAATCCTTAGTGAGTTTCTGAAATGAGGCATGTTCTACATCTGCATGATGCCAGGAGATCTATGAGAACACAGAACTGTTCCTGATTAGGAAAGTAAGCAGGAGTCCTTGATTCCAGACCAGCAATGGTGGACTGAGCTCTTGAGTCTACCCTTAGTGTACAGGCCTGGCAGCTCCTAGCAATCTTAGAGCAGAAACATAAATTCAGTGCAGCTTTGATGAGAGGAATACCACTCTTCCTCACTAGCTGATTTTTGTCCTTTCCTTTATATGATTAAAAATAAAAAAACCAAAACTAGCAGTGGCTTTAGTCTGTCCCCTCCCATTCACCTGACGGTAGAGAAGCATGTCTAGAGTTTTGCTATGCTAGAGATGTCCTCAGCTGTCAGAATAGTCCTCAGGACTCCTGGTTTTCAGCAGCTTGCTATATTGAAGCTGCTGTACCTTACAACACTCTCTAGACCACCTGCCAGAGGGTCCCAGAAATGTCAAGAATGAAGGCACATGAGAAACTATGTGTGTTAAAGAATTTACTGGAGTAAACCAAACCCAACATCTACATCTTTGTACCCTTTTCTCCTCCATAGAGAGCAATTTCCATGCTGATGTAGCCCGAATCTGGCTGTGAAATTTACTTTTCTTTTTAAATACATGGTACAGACTTTGCGTACCTGAGGTAAAAGGCACCGCGTCTCTAGGACATAGAATGGGAAGGACACTGTGTGCACTCAGTGAGCAACGTTGTACTACAGTCTACAGTGATGTGTGGCTTCATCAAGTCCCACCTTGAAACCTGCTCAGTGACTTGTCTGCACTTATTTGAGTTAGGAAGCAGCTCCAAACCTCGCTGCTCTTGTCCCAGGAAGCTTTCAAGGGGAACCTTGTTCTTTTTCCTCAGTAGCCTTGCTGACCTGAGGGTATACTCTCAGGCTTTCCACTCCAGTCATCATCCCAGGAGCTCTTTTCTGCTGCCTTCTAGTGCAAATTCACCTTCGTTGGACACAGATGGCACAGTTCTCCAGGTGAGGTCTCAGTGGTGTTTTGTACAGGGCCATCAGGATAACCCTACCTGCTGAAAATCTCTCTCCTGAAGCCCACATCAATCACCTTCCCCTTCCCAGTAAGGGTTCACAGTCATCCTGGGTTCAATGTACCCATTTCTTGTCTCTCCCTCCTGCCTGGTATGACTTTTATCTCTATTCAACCTCACAGCATTTCTTTTGCTGTAGCTCTTCTTGCCACTCCATGCTTCTTTAAGTGTGTCTCCTCAGAGTGTAAAATATTTCTGATGAAAGAAAAGGGAAAATATTTTACCTTTAAGCCCTAGTCTATATGGTCTCTGCAAGCAAAAATAAATAAAGTAACTTTGCTGTTTTCTGCATTAAGCAAATGCATAAATATAAAACATTCTGGAAGAGAGGCCTGCACATCACCAAGTTGTTTTCTTCTGCCACATTTCTAAATTATCAAGGAAATGGGACAAGAACTGCAAGCATACGGCTGTCTTCCAACTTTTCTTGGCCTTGTGAGTCAGTCTTGGTATCGGACAAACTAGTTACTCCATGCACTCTGCTGTTGCAATCGTGTAGATCTGGGAAGGAATGTGGTACAGCCTCTGGTGATATCACTTTTTACCTTGCAAAAACCACTGTTGTAGTTAGTGAAAGACTTTTTTTTTTTTCCTGTAATGAAAATAAGAGATTGATACATGATTAAAAAGATGCTGTATTTTAAGGACAAAAAACAAATGAAAGGAATAGAAGCACTGGAATATCAGTAGTAAATGGCCTTACACTACTTGTTGTCTCTGAGTGTTCATGCTTAATCATTGCAGCCAGTGTCCCTGTAGCTTTCTGGAGCATGTAGCTCCTTGGACCCAGCTGGAGAAGTTCATGCAGGCTGTTGCCAACAGCAGCAAAATGCTTAGGTTGGTGCTTTCAGAAGTAGCTCTGATTCTGAGAGTCTTATAAAAGCTCCTTGGGAACGTACCATCAGAAATTGTTAAAATTTCCATTGGCCTCAACTTGCAATAGTATTTGATCAGAGAGTTGGGGCAAGATAAATGATATGCAAGCTGCAAAGCTTAAATGAGCTATCTGTCACAGAGGATTTACAGAAAGAACAAACTGGAATCTGTGTGTGAATCAGTAACAGGTTCCTTCGGACTCTGACAACCTTTTTTATATTCTGTAGGAGTAGATATGATACTACTAGGATTTAAAGAGTTTTTTTACAAAACCCACATGAGGGCTCTCTGCAAAGTCCTTTCTTGGAAACAGACCATGTTTACAAGGACTTTCTACACCTAAACACATATGAAAATATAACAGAAAAGCTGTGTGGGCACTGCAGGATGCTCACTGGTAACAGGAGCTCAGCACTATTGAATGCTCACTTCACCTGGCATGAAGGGGAGGATGCATTAACTGTGGGCAATTCCTGCAGCCCCTAGGTCCTCTTCATCAGTCGATCCCTGCACAGCTGGAGTTTTCCAGGTTTCCTCACTGCTCATCCAGAGGTGCTCCAGCTCTGCAGTTGTTCACTGGAGGCCTCACCCCTCAGCTTCACTCCCTAGCAGCCTCTCCCTCCTACAATGTATATTATTCATAAAATTACAAACAAAACAAAACTTTTCTTAAATTCTTTAGGTGCATTCCTTTTTTAGCACTGCTCTTCACGTTCACATAGCTGTGGAACATACTCACCTTTATCCTCCCAAAGCTTCTACACAAACAAAGAGGAAGAAAACCCATTAAAGGGAAGGTGTGCCTGATAATTCAATTACCTGCTCACCAGGAGTGGTAGCCCCTGAGGGCCAGCTGAGCCTTGCTGGCTCCCATCCTCCTCAACTGCTCTCTTTGCAGAAACCTTCTACAATGTTGAGCAGCAGGTAGTGGGGAGGGGCAGGAGGGGGGAAACTTGGGACTTGGGTACCCCCTGCATACCCTGTAGCTAGTAGCAGGCAGAATGCTGCAGGTGGAGCTATGATTTGTGAAGGGCAAACCAGCAGCCTGCTGTCTGTGCCCTCACTATTATCTCACAAATGTGTATTTCTCCAATAATCTAGTGAGCTCAAAAGCTAGGTGTTAGCATAGGAAGAGGGAATTTTAAACAACCTGTCTGTCATCCCAGGAGAGAGAGGGGTTACTCTAAGAGCTCCACATGCTTGGTGTGTTCCTGCAGTGTTTGGAAATACTCAGTGTTTGCTGTGAATGAGAATGTCTTAATATCTTCCAAGAAAACTGTTTATTTGCAGAGTGATTCTTAGCTTTTAAAAGCAGGTACTTTCTGACAAGTATGATTTTGATTCCTATAAAAATCACTGCCAAGCTCTCTTTCTAGTTTTTCCACTCATGTAATCTAGCTACATGTCTGTAATCCCAAAATACAAAGACTATTTGTTTCTTCAGGTGCATGTGATGGACAACGTGGCGGCAGCAGATGTACAAAGACCTCACCCTTGTGTAAGAGGCATATGGCTGCGCACAATCCCATGCTCTCTGCTACAAATACTGCATTGTTTGGGTTGGGAAAACAAAGGTATCTCGATGTGATATCCTGTGATGTCATTTTGCAGTGTGCTGCTGGATCGCGTGGTTCAAGCACACCACTTTCTGTGCTCCAGGGGTGGTCAGGCTTGTACGGGCGTCACTAGGACAGTGCAAGGACTCTGGCTGAGACAGCTCCTCCAGAGAGCAGCTGCCTGAAAATTAGCACAGAGTAAACAGACCCATGGCTAGCAGCTCTGCTTCAAGGTGTGCTGTGCTCTGTGCCACAGAAATAAAGAAAAAGCAATAGAGTAAAAGTGACTTCTGTGCTTCTGGAAGATAGTGCTACTTTGCATCGGCTGTGACTGAATCCCACAGTGAGGTTTAACAGCACTTCGTTGTGTTTTGTCTGAATTGGATAACCTTGCTATTTTGGGGGGATTTGTTATGCGTTCATATGATGTGAGGAGTTAAGTTTATTTTTAATAGATTTGGTTTTAATTGGGTAACACTTGGTCATAGAAAAAGTCCCAATTTAACTTTCTAAACACACTTATTAGCATTTGATCAGGCAAAACCCAAAGCAACTGCTGCACTCCTCACCAGAAAACACTGCTCAAGAGCATCTAACCTGCTTTTTGAGGGTTTATTTTTTGGGTTGGGTTTTCACAGAGGCAAACTCATTCCATACAATACACCAACCTCTCTTGACTGGGAAAGTTAAAATAGGCAGGTTATATAATGATGTTTATCTTTACATCAGGAAGTCAACTAAGAAGCTGTTAAGCTGATATTATATAACGCAGCCCCGATTATAGAAAGTGTGGAGGAAGATGATCCAGGTTGGTGTGTATCATACTGGCAGTAATTGTTAATGGTGATAATTGATATTGTTTTGTATGCTTTTGTTTTTAATGTTTTGCAGCCTTGCAGAAGGCATTGGAGGATTAGCAGCCAGGCACTGAACTTTAACTGTTCATAGGAATTCCAGTTACATGATTCTATATATTAGGTAAATATATTTAAAGAAAGCATTCTAAATAATGAAATAGAAATCACATATCATTTCCTATAATACTCTAGTTGCTGAGGTTGCTGGAATAACAAAGCTCACTTTTTTGTAGTATTGTGAACTTTCCCAAACTGCATATACCTCATCACAAGAGCAAAGGAAAGATGAGATTACTTCATACACATGGCGTACAATCCCTAATTGAATAAGATCTCAAACAACTTCAGAGCACAGAATTTTGCACAATGGTAGGAAAAAGAAAATTTTTTTTAGATTAACAAAAAGACCGGTTTTCTCTTACTCTCCATGTAAACAGGAACACGGTCATCTGCTAGTCATACTCAGCTAGACTCTCTAGCCCTAGGAATAAAGACATCCTTGTATTCTGATCCAGATCGAATTAACCTAAGACAAGTTTCAGTTATGAGGACAAACACTGGATATAGAGTTCACAAACTGAAAATGTGAAGTGGTATTACTGAGGAAACTGTATTCTCTGTATAAGAAAGATTAAAATCAATCAGAGATAAGTAAGATGATCCTGTAAGAATTGTGTTGAGTAGGCTTAATTAAATAAGCTAAACTGTGGTTTTTAATAAAACCTTAACAACTGGAATAAGATTGGGTCCTCCTGTGTGTGATAGGCAGCAACTTATTTTACCCACAAGAACAAAGATGACAGAAAAGAGTGAGTGGGTATTTTGACTGATAGCAGTATATATGACAGACATGTGACTCATTGGGCTGTGTGACACAGTAAGTGCACAATACAATGAAAAGAGCAGTTTTAATCTTTAGTAGCCTCATGAAAATTAGCTATACATAGTAGCTTTTGCAGAAAAAAGGCATGCTATTGTGCCGTGCTTTCATTCAAGCAGAACACTCCTATAAGAAATTGTCTGTATGTCTTACAGCCCACAGAATGACAGGTGATAAAGAAAAGGCACCCTCCTGAAAAGATAGCTCCTCAGAGGTAAGGCTGTGGCACAGGATCCAATCTTATCAGACAACAGAGAATCCAGATGAATGGAGACACAATGAACAAGTTAACTTCACTCAGGCTTCATTCCTTATTAGCCCGAGGAAATTAGGCTTCATTAGGCTCATTGCTTCCTCAGTTAGCTGTGAAGCATCACATCGAATTTGCAGGGGAAGTGAAGTGAAAGCTTTGCTGCAGCTGTCGGAGATCCTTTTATGAGTAACAATTCCCCGTTCTGCACGAAAAAGAGAAATCATCTGCACTCTATACTGCATGGTGACTGAGACACTATATGGTCACTTTGGGCATTAAGCACATGACAAACATAAGGTAGAAAGGATAAATTTTCTTGTTCTTGTGGCTTTTTTTAATACCTCAATATAAAAGCCTCTTGACTTTTACTCATTGCTTCTCAACAGGCAGAAATTCTTTTTTGATTAAGTTAATATCATTGATTCTAGTAATATGCTACTTTATTTGCCAGTGTCCAACTTGAATAAGAATACAAGTACCAGTATTTATTGAATTAGTTTACTACACCTTCTGCTGTAAAGGAGTTTGTCTGAGCTTGTTACTATTGTATTTTCTTGGCCGTACTGATAACTGCAAACTCTTGCAATGTGGTGATGTCTACTGTCCTTTTTATCTTGGTTTTCAGATGGTTGTTGCTGTGTTGATTGATGTGTTATGGGTGGATCTAGTGAATGTTTCTTGAAGTGTTCTGTTCCCAGTTCATCGTACCTCTCCAGATGCTGGGTGGGGTGCCAGCTGCAACATGTCTACTTATATTGCCATTCTGAGACATCCACATTGTTGTCAACTTGTTCCAGTGGGACTTGAGGCATCTACAAGGTAGCTGGCATGAAGTCGAACACCTCCATGTCATGCTGCCTTGCCTGTGGCCAAGGCATGACTGCTGCAGGACATGAGAAGCCTGACAGCATTCCCATTCCCTGCGGTGGGGTGCCAGCCGTACAGGTGATGTTTCTAGAGCAGAAAGAGCTGTTTTCAAAGTGCCATCTGGCAGCTGGCCTGCCTGAGGAGGCAGGAGCTGGTGTACGATCAGGTACAAATCCCTGGCAGGGCTCACTAGTGTGATCATTTTCAGAGCAGGCAGCTGCCAACAAGCCCTGATATAGTTTCTCAAAATGGGAAAGCATTGTCTCTATTTAACGATGGGTTTGTAAACAAGGTTTATTAGTCTCTTGCACAGGGCCTGCTTTTCCCTGTGGGCACAAATAGCATGGGCTAGGGTCAGCTGGCTGTTACTGACGTTTCTCCACATCTAGGCGACACACTTGCTCTGCACTGGCCTTCTTGCTGCCAAAACCTGCCTGCTCTCCTATTGCACATCTCTCCTGAGCACGATGTCCTTCAACAGGCTGAGCAATACACATGTTGTAGCAAGCTGCCTGGCCCTGCCAGAGGTACGGTCTTGGATAGATTTTCCCATGCAGGCTGTTGGCAGCAGTCACAACAGAGGGGTTTTTAAGAGTGGAACATAGAAGGTTCCCCTTGAATATGAGAAAAAACTTCTTTACAGTGAAGGTGACAGAGCACTGGAACAGGCTGCCCAGAGAGGTTGTGGAGTCTCCTTCTCTGGAGACATTCAAAGCCCGCCTGGATGCGTTCCTGTGTGATCTGATCTGGGTGTTCCTGCTCCGGCAGGGGGATTGGACTGGATGATCTTTTGAGGTCCCTTCCAATATTTAACATTCTGTGATTCTGTGATCTGAAGGCAGGGAGAGGGGACCATCCTCAGCCACTTTTAGAGGGCTACATTGGCGACAGGCTGCTGCTTGGCATAAGTGCTCTGGAGCTCCTACATCAAGGGTCATTCTGTAACACAGACAGGAGGTGTTGAGCGCAGCATAATGCTGATTTGTATGCTGGCCACACCCATCACAATTTAAGTACAAGCCTTTCTGTATGCTGCCTATAACGGTTTGATTTAAATGATACTGTTTAAGCCGTGGCATAAATGATGCTCTGGTTCACAGAGTTTCCCCTTGCCTCCAAGGGACCTGCACAACTGCCTGAAAACTGGAGCCTGAAAAATACGAGGTGTAATACAGGACAGTTTTGCAACAGTCACTCTTACTGCAATGTGCTAGTAAAAATGCCATTTTCCACTCATGGGATATTTTCTATATGCACTGGAATTTCAAAATCACTTTATATACTAAAGTTTAATACTGTGCTTTCTGGTTCAACCACTTCCAATTAACAAATATACTCCTAGAACTCAAACAGAAGTGCCAGGAACCAACACTACTCTCTGAGGTACAATAAGGCTCACCTAATTGCTTCCTGGCTTGCTGATCCTCATCCTGACCCCCTCTTTGATGTTTTCTTTTTTTTTGTCCTGGAGCATTAGTAACAACTGAGAAATGCTGTCTCAGGCTGTAATATATGGGATTATTTCTCTGTCCCCAGCACAATGACTGTATGTAATGGGATTATCTCTTATTTAAAATAAAAAAGCTTCGGAAACACCAAAACCTGGTTATGAAAAAGTAGTTTCTTTATGATGGTTCCTTTAATTGCAAAAAAAAATTTTTTTTTTGCTTTGTAATAGTATGTTTTTATCAGTCAGCAAAACCAAACACACTGCTGCAGATGTCTTCTTTCTGCTAGCTAAATTTAGGCTGTTCTTCCTCTCCTCCTGTATATATATTCCTCTGACATCAAGAGGACTATGGCCCCTTTAGAATACATTTATTGCTGTTGTAAACAGTGAAAACTGATGAGGCCAGATGACTGAGGCTTCTGCCAATGTCCCTCCTTATCATGCTTTCATTTCAAAATATACAAAGTGGTACCAGTGAGTGACAAAATTCTGAAAGCATGAAAATACAACTAGAAAAGAGGAAATGGGAAATGTATGGTAGTTAACACTAAATGTATATTGTGTTTTCTTCAATGAAACATGTGAACAATTTTGTAGCACATAGCTGTGGGAGGAGGAGAAACTCCTAGTGCAAATCTAAGTACAAAACATGGGAGCATTGGGGAGGCAGGAAGAGACAGAAGAGAGACCTTTTCTAGATCCTGGGTTAGACTTGTTGCAGTGTAAATTTTGTTTAAGATTAGGATTTAGCCATGGCGAAATCTAGTCCTGATTTTTAGACTTCAAATTTGCAAGAGTTGCCCAGGAGATTCTTTTTCCATACCTAGGGTAAGCTCTTGTACATTTTTAGTTGTATCTAAATCAAAAATGTATAAATGCAGATGCAAACTTGGATAAAAAAAATAATGTCAGCAGGATTTGCTTTGAACTTTCAAGTCTCTGCTTCTCCTATCCACATACATACAGGGTTTGAAGAGTTTCAGATCTGAGGTTCTGGTTGGTTGTCCCTCTGATTGAGAAATAAGTAACATTCCCTCTCAGTACAAGCATTTGAGTTACCCTTGAATTCACCAGTTTAAATATACATTTTCCCTTTAATGGGCATCTAGACTATGATGCAAAGATCATTTACCTCTTGCATATTTCTATCCAAGTCGCCCATTTCTGTGCTATCTCCTCTTTGCTATAATGAAAAAAGCAAACTGTTTGTATTGTCTCTGAAGACATGTCATTACTGTTTGCTGTGCCAGTTTTGAGAAAGTAGCTTTTATGATGCTGATCAGTCCATAGTGTCAGCCTATGCAGACCATTTCTTAAATTTTCAAATAAGCACAGGAAGAGTGATCAGCCATTGGAAGAGGCTGCCCAGGGCAGTGGTGGAGACACCATCCCTGGAGGTGTTCAAGAAATGTGTAGATGTGGTGCTTCAGGACATGGTTTAGTGAGTTAGGTGGTGTTGGGCTAACGGTTGGACTTGATGATCCTTGAGGTGTTTTCCAGCCTTAATGGTTCTGTGATTCTAAGGAAAGCTTTTCATGCTTTGTCCTCTGAGGTCATTATGTTAACCTTACATCCTCTGTTAACCACAGCAAAGCTATTGCTTTATGCCTCTTCTAATAACCCCTCCCTCTCTTTGTCATGCCATTCTTTGCCAGGATGAGTGAAAGAAAAAAAACCAGCAACAGGTGGATGCCACCGCTCCGTGCATTGCCGATGGTGACATCTCTTCTGTGTCCCCTGCCTGTACCATGCCTTCTTGCCCTGTAAGGAGGCTGCCAGCAAGGACCATCTCCCGCTGGGCGCTCTTACAGGAGCTGACCCGCGCCTGGCTCTCTCGCAGCACCAGCGCCAACACCGCCATGGAGTCCAGTCCTGCCCGTTAACTCCTGCCAGCCGCGCACACACCTGGCAAACGGCAGCGAGCGGCGGATCGCGGGCACTGCCGAGTAACTGCCCCGGCACACCTGTGGCTGTCCCGCCCTCCCACAGCACACAGCGCCCACTCCAGCCCGGCAGACGGGTCCCACGCCCGCGGGTGGGGCAGCGGCGACCAGTGCCGGGGACGCCGAGGGCGGGTTTCAGCGGGGAACCCTCTCGTTCCCGCGGGTGAGGCCACACCATCTCGGCCGGGGGAGGGACCGTGGAGCTGCCGGCCGCTGAGGGGCTGGGCGGAGCGGGGAGCCTGCCCGCGGGGGCCTCGGCCCCGGGAAGCGGTACGGCCTCGCCTACCCGCGGCGGGCGCTCCGCTGCTCGGCGCCGCCCCAGCTCGCGGCGGGAGCCTCCAGGGGCCGTGAGGGCGGGGCGGGCATCAAGGACCACCGCCCCCTCGCGCGGGCCTGGGCGGAGCCAGGGCGCCGCGTGCCGGCCCCTTTAAGGCGGGCGGCGAGCGCTCACCTTGCCTCCTCCCCCCCCCCGCCCCGCCGACTAGGTACCGGCCCCGAGCCGAGCCCTGATTGGGTAACCGCCGGGCCCGATCACGTGGCGAGGGGGGGTGCGCTCCCCACAGCCTCCAGGCCGCCATTTTGGCTGGAAAGTTTGGAATTTCCGAGCAGTGCGAGCGAGAGGCGGCGGGCGGCGTGACCGCCCCAGCGCTGTCCGCCCCGGCACCAGCCCGGCCCGCCCCGCTGCACCGCGCGGTCCGGCCCAGCTCGGCCCGTCCCGTCCCGTCCTGTTCTGTCCCTCGCGGAGGCGCCGCGGCGGGCGGCNCCCCCCGCGCCCGGCCGGGAGGGGGAGCCGCGCCGCCGCCCCCGCCGCGCCACCCCGAGTCGGGCTCAAAGTTTGTGAAGCGGAGCGCCGCGGTCCCGGAGCGCCATGCCCGTCAGGAAGCAAGGTGAGCGCCGCACGCCGAGGGGCCCCGCAGCTGCCGGAGCCGCTGGCTGACAGCTGTGGCGGCGGGACGGGCAAGGAGGGGCGGCTGCCGGGAGCCGGCGGTCCGCGGGCTGCGGGCGGTGCGAGCCCGCCCAGGGAAACGGTCCCGCCCGCGCTCTCCCAGCTGCGAACAAAGAAGCGGCCGGGCTGGGCTGGGGCGGTCCTGGGCGCGGAGGCTTGTTGCGTCCCCGACATGTGCATCCCCGGTCCCTCTCCCCGGTGCGGCGGGGTCACCGGTGTGTCTGGTCTCCGCTTGCAGATACCCAGCGAGCCCTGCGCCTCCTGGAGGAATACCGCTCCAAGCTGAGCCAGGCGGAGGACCGGCAGCTGCGAAACTCCATAGAGCGTGTCATCAGCATCTTCCAAAGTAACCTTTTCCAGGCTTTGATAGGTAAAGGCTGACTTCTCCCAGTTTGTGCTCAATCCGGTCGGTTCTTGCTTATGCTGTCACTTGCAGGGTTAGGAAGAAAAGGTAGTTTGCCCTTATGTTAGAAGCCATGTGCTTTTTGTCGTGTTTTTGTTTTGCATAGTAACACACATACTGTTACAGATCAACAGTTCGCTTGTTTCATATGCCTACTTTATTTGAGAGTTTTGATTGGCCCACACTGCTTAAAACTGGTACAATTTTTTCTTCTGTGACATGTTATTGTAGATTACTTTGTGTAGATTGTTTTTCCACGTATCTTTATTCACTTGAACGTTTGTCACTCTGTACGTAACAGGTTAATGAATGAGTTGAAATGGTTTTAATCAGAGGTAGTATTCAGGCAAATGTTCCTGCTGAAGAATCTAAAAACTTGACAAAATGTGTATCTAAAGTGCAAAGTTGACTTAAAGTAAATGAGAAGAAACCTCTAATGTTTCAGAGAATACTACACTGATCTTTTCTCCTTTGTTGCGTATTAAAGTGCAGTGAAAGCACTACTAATTTTTAGAGCATTTGTAGTGCTTCAATTAAAATGTTCCCATAAGTCTTGTTGAACTACTTACATATAACTTTGCTGCATATTTTTTCCTGCATGTCTGTTTGGAAAAAATATTGAACATAAATACAGCTTGTGGAGTCCTGACTTTATTTGGAAACTTCTGCAGGGAAGCAGTGAGGTGTGGTTTCTCCTTGATTGATTGTCGCTGTCTTTATGACAGCTAGTGAATTAAAGAGTTTTGTTAGTTTACCTACGAGAGTAAAACTTGTGAAGTTCTGCATCCTTGTCTTTTAACAAAGTAACCTGCATCTGAATTGTCCTAATAACAAACACTATAGCTAAATTTGTTACTTGGCCTACTGCATGGTCAGTGTCATACAGGTGTACATCTTACTTCATAGTAACACAACTTCTTTGAATCTATGTTGTGGTGGAAACACAGGGATGGGCAAAACATCAACATGCATTGTTGCATGTGGAATGTTTTCTTCTGGAGCAATTATTTTATCTTAAGTTTTTACAAGATGGTAATTCTGCTGTGTTTTTTTTATCGTGTAAGTTCGTGAAAGGTAGTTGTGAAAATAGGTTAGTTATAGAAATCTTTCACTTACAGGAACTCTGTGCATTTTTGTTCAATGCTCAGTTAATGCTAACCAACTCCATCAGGAAAAGGTGGACATAATCTTTGTGGGGATGTATGAATAGGAATCACTCATTGGTAGATCAGAATGTTGAAGTCTTGCATCAGAACATTTTTATTTTCACCGCATTTTCAGCGTTGACTACAATTTTTCTTGTTCTGGGTGTATGCGTTTTTTAAACTGTCTTGAACTCAGTTCTCCGCTTCAGTGACTAAGATACCAATCTATTACCCTTTGATATTTTAACCTGCAAGACATAGTTTCTTCTCATACCCACATATGGATCTTCATTGTTTTAATAGCTGTATACCTAGTAGTAGTAATCTTGAAACAGTGGGCAGCCTCATCTCTGCTGGCTTCATTCTGCAAGAGCAGAGAACAGGAATGTGGTGTTACATGATGTGGGCTACGTGGCCTGTTTTCTGGTCTTGTAAGAAGTTGTATGTTGCAACCATATGACCCTAGTTTTTGTCAAGTTCAGTTCATCTGTGTGTGTACAATAGGAATCATGTTGGGTGTGTTGCATTAACTTTGCATTTACTGGTTCACTGTATGATTGTTTGTTACAGAGTGCATGCATGTGTTCCCATACTGGTGGTCCAAAAGGTGGTAATACAGAAGGCTGGTACTTTCCAGGCAATTTATGCTGTCAGCTTGAGTCTTTCTCCTTTAACCTGCTCCTTTCCATGGAAATACTTTGGGAGAGTCCTTGTTGATGGCAGGCTGCTCCTAGCTATTTTTTTCCTGGAAACATCTTTTTATGGCGTGACTACTACACGATGGGGGTAAAGAGTGGGGGGACTCTGTAAAAGATGCTACCTGGAGAATGGCTGCAGTTACTGGGAAGGCCTCGAGTCTGCTCCTGCCTGCCCTCTTTCCATGAAGATTTGGGAGCAGGCTGAATGAAGTATACAGTTGTGCTGCATGTTCACATTACTTCATAGCAGATTTTTAAGTGTGCCTTTTAGAGATATTGTGATGTGTCTCCAACTTAAATAGCCATTGCTGTTCTAACAGAAAGTTTTAAGCTCAACTGACAAGTTATTTTTCATACAGATACTTCTTCCAGAAAGCATGCTTTCGTTTTGTTTTTTTTTTAATACTAAAAAATAAAACAACTTCCTCCATTTATTTTCTGCTTTTTCTGCCAAGTTACTGCACTACATCCAAGACCTGCCTGTCCATGATAGGTGAGAATGTTTGTGAAGGCTGCAATCAGGATGCGCTGTCAACTTTGTATATCTTTTTTAGTATAATTTTTAACTTGGCAATCAAATGCTGTTCTTTCAAGCAAAAAATAGACATTACTTTGTGCACAGAAATGTTTCTTTGCACTTATAATGGAGGAAATTCCTGAAAAGGACACATTTTATCAGTATTTCATATATTTAGACACATGTGAAGGAATTAAAAGTTACTTTTTTTGTTGAATTTCCATTTGGATGCTGAAGAATAAATGGGATTTTCTCATTTGACCTTTTTTATGTTGTCTTCTGTTAATTTTATCAATAAAACTTTTGTTCAGCAATCTACAAACTTGACCTCGTTCTTAAATACACAGTTATGGCTTTAAATGCTTTGAATTGGAGCAGTAACTAGTCCGTGTGAAAACCAGTGTTATGAAATTGACATTATCACAGCAGTGTTATGTTTTAAGTGAAAGTTTACGAAGACCTTCAGATTAGTAACAAAATCTGTAACCAAATGTGACCTCCTTAGAACAGTCTGAGAAAAAGCCCATTTCTTTATTTTCTCTGTCTTCTGTAGTGTGTTATTTCCCATTGCTGTTACTTCAACCAGCCCAGTGTAATGAAGTCTAGTACTTTAATTAAATGGATACCAATGGCCTGTAATTAAAATCAGCTTGAGAATAGTGTCAGTTTTAAGTAACTTTCCTACTGTACAATTTCAGAATTGTATGGTATCTTTTCTAGCTTGTGATTTCTTGGTTGTAGTTAAGATAGCTTGTTATTGATATTCTGGTAATTGGTGAGTCTGTTAAGAGACCAAACATGGGGTTAGACTTTAATTTCACTTTGGTAAAGAATTTGATGTTTATCTTCAAATAGTGAGGGAATAATTCTGCAGATAAGTTCTGTTTCTAATGTAGACACTCTTTTACGTTCTTGAGAAGGTACAGGTTCTTGTAAAGGTACAGATATATGATGTATTTTTATTTTTGAAAATAGAAGAAGAGGAACACTCGCATGCATAAGTGTTAACACTTCTGAGGGAAAAAATATGTGAAGCAGACTACTGTTTATACACAGAATCTTTTTGTCTAATTAAAGTCTGTTTTTAATGGGTGTTGTGCTGTAGTTGACCATGTTAAAATAGCCTTTTAAAATTAAAAATATTAGTTATAGCTAGAAACATGAAGTAGTTTGCTACTTTAAAAATATTATTTTTTCTGACAATAACTAATTCCATTTGCACAGAAAAAGGGAATTCTAAGAGTCTCTGTGTACCCTGGCAGTGGAGCTGGCTGTGCCTTTCTTGCCTTGCTCATCTGAAGTGGTTTTCTTTTGGGGTTTTTTTTATATATTGTTTTATAGCCACACATGTAAAGACTTTTTGGTATAAAATAGTGAATTTGCCTGGGGAGGTTGAATGTGTTGAACTTCATATCTGTAAGCAGTGAAATTTATTTCACTTGGAGACTCTTTGCATGAAGATCTGCTTCAAGAATTCTGCTTATGTGCTGGCTATTCCTAACCCTAAATGTCCAATGGGGGAAATCTTGAAGAAAAAAAAAATGTAGTGATTTCTGTAATCCTTACTGAACTGAGGACCAGCTCCCCCCTGGTAATCATTAAGGCTTTTTAACCATAGTTTGGATTCACGAGCTTTATGGATTGGACAGAATGTATTTAAAATGCTGTTAATGTGTTTTTACACACTTGAGAAAGAAGTCCTGTCTCAGAAATTTTTGTAAAATTAATGGTTGCATTAAGGTAAACTCTTAGTTCGGATTTATCAGTAGTCTGTCTGAGGCTTGAAACTTCTAGGAATAATAAAACATTCTCTGTATGTTTCTCGGCTCTGTCCACGCTGGCTTTCTGAACTGGATTAGGGAAACAACCCTAGATTTTAGGCTGAAGTACACTGGATTGGGTCAGCACTTCTCAATGTTAGTACCCTTCAGAGTGGATTGACCAAATTTCTGCTAGATGGCAGGCAGCCTCAGTTCTCTGAGCTGTGTGTGGTGACTCTGTAGACAATGTCGCTCTTAGCTCCCTCTCAATTATCCAGCACGGAAATATTTTTTTGTACTTGCTGGCTAAATTAAAATCAAACACAGTTAAAGTAGAAGCTCTTCTTCATAACTGAAACCGAAAGTGCTTTGAGAAACTTCAGTATCAGCTTTTATTTCAGTGATATAGTGAGTTAATAGAGCATATGGCATGATGACACAGTGAACTTTTCAAATCAGCTCAGGCCTCGGTAAGAATTTCAACTGGGGGTATGTGTTATTGTGTAAGGGTGCCCTTCAGTTAACTTGAGGAAGACTATTTTGTGAACTGCTTCCCATTTTCTAAATGTTACTGAGGCTCTAGTACAAGTTCTTTGAGACTCAGTTGAATATTTGCATTACAAATCCAGAAATTCTTGACAGTAAGTTGAGGATCTGGTTAGATAGTGAATATGGTTTTGTTTTTTTCTTTTATTAGAGGAAAGTTCAGAGAGAATTGGATATTCTGTCATGTAGGATACTGCTGAAATTTTCTGGATGCTAAATAGGGTATTTTCATATTGAAATCTTACTGTTAATTTTTGAGACTTTTTCCCCAGTTTGCAACTTCTGTAGTACAACATCTTTGCTCACATTTGAGGCTGAAATGGATGTAATTCTTGCAACTTTGAGGTGTTTGTCTGCTTTTCAGACAAGTTACCCAAGGGTATACTGTGGTTATCTCACTATGGTCTCCTTCCAAAATTTATGCAAATGTTGGTTAGTTTCAGAGAGATTTGACCTAGGGTTGTGTCTTCAAAGGCAGCTAAGTACTTGATTATTTTAATGTATTTTTTGTTATCCAGATGGAGGGAGGATAAAACACTTTATTTGGTGTCTAGATGATTGGAGTATTAACTCAGAATGTCCCAGTTTTTGGGAGAACTTCACATCTTTCTCTTCAAGGAACCTAATAATGAGTGAAACAGTCTCATTGCTCCTCCGTTTTAAGTAACTTATTTTTTTGCATGTATGTAATGCAGTTCAATAGCGTGGAAAGTTCTGGGGTTGTTTTGTGCTTCTTTAAGTGTTTTCCATGCTGTATACATGTGTGCATGTGACAGGGCAATGTACTGAATTTTTGGGATTAGGTGCTGCTTTTAGTAGCCTAAAATAGCAAGTAAGACTAGTGTAAGTTGAGTAGCTGCTGGTATGCAGATAAATAGTATTGTGGCAAAAGCTTATCCTTGTGGTTGTTATACTGCATGTGTATTCAGTGTTGAATAGCAGCACTGTAGAATTTATCAATTACAGTATTATTCTCTTCACAGGGTTACCGTTAAAAGGGCCTATTGACAAGAAAACTGTCAATAAATCTGCTGTTCATCTGGGGGCTGAAAATAAAGTTGAAGTTGGGAATATTTGGTACAGTTTCCAGGTTCTGGGAAAGTTTATCATCTGTCTTATTCTTGCTTCACTTTCTTCGCGGTTCTTTCACCTGTATTCCCTAGTTCTGGTGCCTGTCTCCTCCTGTGCTGCTCTGTACCTGGCTTTGCTCCTAATCTTCCTCAATATTTGCTTCAGTGCTTGGGGACAGTGTAGAGGCAGGCAGAAAGCATGAGAGAAAATAGACAGTCTTAATCTTAGGCTGACTTCCATGGTGGTCTCAGCAGCAAGTGCAGAACATCTTGTTCAGCTCTGCAGCTGGAATGCCATGTACCTCCTGTGCATCTGGTTGCCTGTGTTTTGAGGGATGGTGTTTGTTTTGGTGCAGGTGGAATGAATCTTCAAAGAAACTGAGCTATAGCAGCTGACTAATAGTCTCCTTGCACAGATGGCTTCCTGACTTATAACTCGGCCAAATTTGAAAGAATGTTAAGAGACTGCAGAAGGTGTAGGGATGACACTAGGATAAACTCCTTAGCTTCATGTTCGCTCTTCAAATTAGGGGAATCTCTAGAGCTGTTTGGTAAAGCTTTTGTAGGAGTCTTGTCATATGTGAATATCTTCCCAGCCATGTCCTCAAAAAAGCTGAGTTGTTTTGACTTGAAATTAAAAGGTCAACCTAAAACAGAGATGCAGGAAGGAAAGCTTGTGGACAAATTGTAAAAGCATTGCAAATTTAAGTCCTGTTTTCAGAAATTTGTGTTAGAATTTGGCTGCAGGAAATATGCAAGTGTTACTGCTGATGGAGACACTAGTGTGTGGTGCCACCCATCCTTGTGTTGCCACCAATGTCAGATAACTACCCTGAGTCTATGAGCTTACTGGTGGTAGAATAAACCAATTCTTGTGCTGTTTCCTTTAAGCAGAGCTATGCACCTTTATGAAAGCTCAACTTGGGGTGTTGGGTGAATCCATCCCAAATATAGTTTGANAAAATTCCTTTAACACTATCAGGTTTTTTTTATCAATAAAAAAAGTAAAAAATAAAAAAATTTACCAAAAAAAAAAAAAGTACAGTGTTACACTGGCTGCTGATTTGCAGCTGGGGTTGAGATATTTGTAGAGGGTGGATAACTGGAGTCCATTCTTAGTAGGGGTTTGGTTTTTTTGTGCTTAGGTTGATGACTAAGTGCACATGAAGTAATATTAAATGAAAGAGAATTTGGACAGCAGATGATTGTTGTAACAATTCTTTGCTGTGTGATGACAACTTTAATTTTTTTAGGTTTTTCTTACCTTAGTTCTGAACATGGAGGAGAAAAGCCTGTGGGTTTCTGAAGCAAAATTTAAAGAGACCATGTGAAGATACAGTGGAAGAGTGAAAAATATGAATGAAAAGTTTGAGAAGTGTAAGAGAATAGGCTGGCAAGGGGTTGAACATGTCTGACGCAGCCAATAAAAGCAAACAATGAGATCCAAGGTTTGATGAGGGCAATTTTGTTTGAGTGGAAGTTAAGGAGCATTTGTGTTAGAAGTGGAAAATAGTATCTCCTGGAATTTAATTTAAGCAAAGAAATACGTGCGGAAGGAGGTTTAAAGAGTAGGGCACAATTACTGAAACGAGTGGAAGGGCTGAGGACGAGTAGCTGGATGCTGCAGCTTTTGTAGCAAAGGATTTTGTAGAACAGAACGTGCGTGGTGAGAAAGCTGTGCTGCAACTTGCAACTTTAATTTTTAAGAACTATTGATTGTGCACAGCAGCAGTTGGTTTAGGTTTTTAAAGAAGAAAAAACCAAAAACAAAACAAGC